>VXAZ01004200.1:165858-198107 GCA_013399875.1 Gymnorhina tibicen | reverse complement strand
CCCATGCCCGGGGTCCCCGCGGGGTCGGGCGGGGCCGTGCTGGGGCCGCGCGCGCGTTCCCGCCGTCGCTATGGACACGGCGCCGCCTGGCGGGGGTGCGTGCGGCCTCTGACTTTTGACCCCAGGCCCCGCCTCTTCCGGCGCGCCCCGCGTGTCTCCGCGCGGTCCCGGGACCGGCGCTCGGAGCTGCCATCGCAGCCATGTCGGCCGCCTTCAGGAAAGCCGCCAAGGCGCGGCAGCGTCCGCATCGCGAGCGGGCCCAGGTAAGTGCGCCGGGCCGGGCCGGGCCGAGCCCCTCGCGGGGCCCTCCGCGCTCCCTCCCCGCACTCTCTCTCGCTCACGCGCCTCGTCTCTCCTGTAGCCCGCCGCCCGGACGAAGCTGGGCTTGCTGGAGAAGAAGAAGGACTACCGGCTCCGCGCCCAGTAAGTGCGGCCGCGAGGGGTGGGCAGCGCTGGGTAGGTCTCCCCGCGTCTGGAGGGTTTCCCCTGGGCTATCATCGAGCGCTGAGCATCGCTGGGAAAGACTCGCCACCTCACTAGAGGTGAACACGGAGAAGCTGCTGAACAACTTGTGATTGTTGGTTTTATCCTCCCCAGTGACTACCACAAGAAGCAGAATGCTCTCAGGGCGCTGCAGAAGAAAGCTCTGGACAAGAACCCCGATGAGTTCTACTTCAAAATGATACGTGCAGAGGTCAAGGTGAGAACCTCCATTGCCTTCAAGCAGGATTATGCTTTGTTGCTCTAAGTAACATTTTTTTTCCCTACCTTGTTTTTATTTAAATTTATGAATTTTTAGATAAATGAGAAAAATTGGTTTGGTGCCTGTAGAAGGCTTTGAAGAAAATGAGGGACAAGGAACAAAGTTCTTCTGCTGTTAGCAGGCCCCACAGTAGTCTCCAGGTGGGATGGGCTGTCTGTAAGTGCTGTGTTCATCTGGTTGTAGGATGGAGTCCATATAATAAAGCAGCCAAAGGATGAAGTGACCCCAGAGCAGGTGAAATTGATGAGGACACAGGATATTAAGTATGTAGAAATGAAAAGAGTTGCAGAAGCCAAGGTAATAAACTCAAATTTTTAGTGTTTTCTAGTTTGCTCAGAATTGTTGTTTTACTGTGTTGTTCTTATTGTTGCTGCTGGCTGTTGTGTTCGTTCAGTGAAATCTGATTTGTACGATGCTGGAAAGAACAATGGAAGTGTCAGTGGAGTGCTGGATATAGAGCCTACAGGTGTGATGAGTATCAAAAATTACACTGTGCACTGTTAGAAAATGCAGTGATTTTTATGTAAATTTCAAGACATTAAACATGTATTTCTGCTTAGCATGTTTATAGAGAAATCATAAAGTCACTAAGGTTGGAAGAGCTCTCTGAGATCATGAAGTCCAGCTGTTCACCCAGCCACCACCATGGTCACCACTACCCTGTGTGTTCCAGGTGCCACAGCCACACGCCTTTTGAACACTTCCAGGGATGGTGATTCCACCATTTCTCTGGGCAGCCTGTTCCAATGCTTGACTACCTTTTCAGGGAAGAAATTTTTCCTAATACTGAACCTGAACCTCCCCCAGCATAGCTTGAGGCTGTTTCCTCTTGTCCTGTCACAGAATCACAGAATTAACTATGTTGGGAAAGACCTTTGAGATCATCAAGTTCAACCTATGATCTAACACCACTTTGTCAACCAGACCATGGCACTGAGCATCACATCCAGTATTTTTTTAAACACCTCCAGGGATGGTGACTCCCCCACCTCCCTTGGCAGCTCATTCCAATGCCCAGAGAATTTTTTCCCAATGTCCAGCCTAAACTTCCCCTGGCGCAGCTTAAGACTGTGTCCTCTTGTTGTGCCAGTGGTTGCCTGGGAGAAGAGACTGGCCGCCACCTGGCTACAGCCTCCTTTCAGGGAGTTGTAGAGAGTGATCAGGTCTCCCTTGAGCCTCCTTTTTTCCAGGCTAGACAACCCCAGTTCCCTCAGCCATTCTTCATAGAGTTTGTGTTCCAGACTCTTCACCAACCTTGTTGCCCTTCTCTGGACACATTCAAGCATCTCAACATCCTTCCTAAATTGAGGGGCCCAGAACTGGATGCAGCACTCAAGGTGTGGCCTAACCAGTGCCGAGTACAGGGGAAAACACTTGTTACTTGAGAGAAGTGACTAACCGCCACCTGGCTACACTCTCCTGTCAGGGAGTTATAGAGTATGAGAAGGTCTCCCATTTGAGGAGAATAATCTGAAGTGGGTTGTTGGAATATGGTAGGCGGGCAATCCACAAAAATATGATCCTCTTCTGAAGATGTTGTATGCTCTGATGTTGATTCACAAAGCAGAATCCTCACTGCAGATAAAAAATCAAAGCCAGCTCTAAACTTTCCTTCATGCTTTTGCTGGTGGCTCCATGGCAATCATTCCCCTTTGCCATAAAGAGAACTGAGTTTTGCAGGTGGGTGTGTGCAGTTTGTCTGGGTAACAGCAGGAATCACTGTGACCCTTTGTCTTGGAAAGGTTGTGTAGACGCGTTGTGACTTGGATGCGAACTAAAACCACTACAGCATGTCATAAATATAGACTAGATGTGTTTTCAGAGATGAAAAAAGGAAGGAGCTCAGCTATATGTAACCTCGAGGAACAGACAGAAATGTCCTCAGGGGAGGCTTGATTTTACTCGCTGCGAATTAGGCCAAACTTGGACTTTCCGCAGAAAATCGAGCGCTTGAAGGCAGAGCTCCACCTGCTGGACGCGGCGGGGAACGGCCCGGGCCGGCATCTCTTCTTCGTGGACACGGAGCGGGAGGGTGAGGCTTGAACCGGGTGACAGAACTTGTTCTGCCACGTGTTAATGTGGACTGTCATAAAAGAAAGACACTTTTTTTCCCCAGGAATAACAATTCAGGTGCTCTAGAAATCCCTTTTGGTTACTAGCTGAGACATCATTTCTGCAGGAGCTGTGTTGCTGGGGCTCCTGTTGCTGACTGTAGCAACGTGTTTGGAGGGTTTGCTTATCAAAGGAGTCCACGAGAGTTTATTCCTATTTTTTTTTTAATGTATAGTTCAGGAGTTTGATATTGCCACTCACCTGGACACCGTTCCTGAGCTTGTAGATAGAGTGTACAACCGACCAACCATTGCAACGCTGCAGCGAGAGACAGTGAAGGGACCTACTGATCCTGCCCACCTAAAGGTACTGCTGCTGTTTGTCTTACAGCATTCCTCGTGTTTTACATCTTTCATATGACAAGCACTAAAAAGGATTAATTGCACCATTGTGGAGGTGAACAAAATTGTTTTCTTAAAACTTTTATAGGTGTCACAAGGCACAGTGGATGTCACTTAATCACCAAATGCCTGGAGCCTGCAGTCACATCTTTTCCTGGACTAACACGGAGTGTTCTTTCAGTGCATACCAGTCCACTGTGGGTGGACCACCATAAGTTGTGATGTACAGGCCAGAAAAGAGTGGTGTGGATCTGATTAGGCAGTGTCCCTGCAAAACTGAGATATTTCTCCTCTGTAAAGGAACATACACCTATGGGACTATCTTTTCATTAGACTGCTGCAGTTTCAAGTGTAATTCTTTTCAGCATCCACTGTTAAGTCTCCCCTCACACTTCCCCAAAACCCCTTGCATCCCTGAATTAGGTATATAGGAAGAAGCTTATTCCAACACAGATGTCTCTGTTGCAGTGTTCCTGATCGTACAGTATTTTTCAGTTTGGTTCTGAGTCCAAAGTGGCTTGAGATTTGTCTCCTCGCTTTCCTTCTTAAAGCTATTTAAGCTATAGTCTCACTTCCTGACTTTCCTAATTTAATTGTTTCATGATTCTTCAGCATGAATTGCTTATGCCATTAGCTTTGATTCTGATGTTTTAGTACCACAGCACTTTTGGCCTAGAAGTAGCTACACTTGGCTTTACGGCTGTAGATTTTGCTCGGGTAATTCAGATCTGTTGGACAGTCCCCTGAATATGAGTCAGTTGTGTGTAAGGTAAAGGTAGTTGTCTTAAAATTGCCGATTGGTAAATTTGTTACCTGTTTTTTCTGACTCAGATGTCAGATAATAAACACCCTGTGGTCCCTTTCCTCCTGCCAGCTGTCTCAGTTTGACTTGTCAGTAAAGCAGTTGGACGAGTCGTAGACTGACTAGTTTTCTCCTAAATGTCTGAGTCATATTTTAAGCATGTTGGGATCTGTTCTCCTTAATTTAATTACTTAAATCACACCTGCAGTAATACTGCTTCTGTGCTGGGAAAGCTATCCACTCTCATTAGGCAAACTTGACCCAACAAGTTGCATTTTGAGAGGCCTTTGCAGGCTCTGAGCACTTCAGGAACTGGTCTCTGCTCTGTCTTTTTTTCTCTTTTCCCTCCTCTGTATAAAGTGGATTTTCATTAGGGAGTTAAATGTTCTCTTGCATTCGACATTGAAATTCAGAGGATTTAGACCATAGTGTCTTGTTCATCTCTGTCTTAAAACAGCTTTTTTTTTGTTTCCAGAAATTAGCCCAGCAAAGGAAGAACCAGTATGACCTCCTGAGGCAGCGCATTGAGAGAGAGAAGGCCATGTTTGTCATCACACAGAAAATCCAGACACGAAAAGATCTTCTGGTGAGGGATTTGGTTCTGGTTCTCCAAGTCTGTTCTGTTAAGGTCATTAGGTCTGGTATTGTATGTGTTGTATATGTTGTACTTGTTTCTTCATTCTGGTTTTATAATGACACCTCCAGATAACTCCTAAAGATAACTAATCCTCTTTTAGTATGGAAAAAGCAAGGAGATGAAACATTCCAGTAAATTATATCTGCTAGTCCAAGTCTCACCTTGTCAGCAAGGACAAAGACTCAGCTGTGAAGTGGTGCTCACAAGTCTTCTCCAAAATAGTTTCACTAGGAGTCAGAAGCAGGGAACCATTTCTGTAAGTTATGAGAAGGTAAAAATCCAAATGACCACAGAAATTACTTGCCTCAATGAGGCTCCTGTTCTCTGGTGCTTGTGAGCAAAGCAGATTGTGCCTGAAGGGGAAGCCTGAAGGGGAAAAGAGCAGATAAAATGATAATCCCCACCTAAACAGTACAAAGTGACCGTTTTTCTTTTATGGTCAGACCCAGATGGGGACTCTCTGATTTATGTGGGTGGGGGTTTTTCTCCTTCTTGCATGGCAGCAAATATTTGTACTTGTTCTTTTTTCCAGGACAAAACTCATAAAGTAAAGGTGAAGAAAGAAACAACAACTGGTCCAGCTATTTACAAATTCAAGTTTCAGCGGAAGCGTTAAGCATATCATTGAACAATTGTTACAATCTTTGCTCAGAAAGGAGGAGGCATCTCTCTTGTACGAGGGCTGGTGCCAGCCTGCTTTTGACTGAAGCTCAGCACTTTGTTATAACAGATTACTGTGGGCCTGTGGTAGCCATCAGTGTGTTTCATCTAATTAATTGATCAATAAATCAGAGTTTGTTCTCTTGATATTTACAGTGGGAAGCCATGAGATTTGCCTGAGTGTCCTGGTAAGATGCACCATAAGCAATCCATGAACAGTCAAGGTTGTAGTGGAACACTAGGGAGGTGGGTTGAGCACAGGCCAGGGACAGGGAAGATACTGAGGATTGTCAGCTCTGGGGCTGAGCAGGACCTGTCCAAATCCATGAGAGTGGAAGTCAGCTTTTTCAGCTGTCTTTTCAGGCAGGTTAAAGGTGAATTACTCTAGTCATTTCCCCAACATCCCCCAATCCCTCTCATTTTCTTATTTGCACTGTTCCGTTGTATGCTTTTCCTCCAGAGTTGCTTCAGTTCAAATTGAGGCAGTGCCAAAATTATCTGTAGGGAGAGACAATGCAGCAGCCAAGAGTGGGACAAGAGTTTGTCTTCTGGGTTTTCCTTGGGCCGGTTGCATTGCCAGGGAAGGGGGATGTGCAGACATATCCTGAGTGTCCGGGAGCAGCACAGGCATGTTCAGAGAAGCCTCCGTGTGAACATTCCTTTTCTTATCTCTCTCCATCGTCCTGCCGCTGCCAGCAATAAGCACATGGTCTGCAAGGCGGTAAGAAAAAAAAGATGCTCTTCTCAAGCCCTACCTACTTTGGAGTTTTTCCAGCATCTTGGTGATGAAACGTGACACATTTTTACATGCTTAAATGCACCTTTGGAGGTTGTTCCTGCCATTGCAAAGATAAACGTAGGGTGAATTTTTCAGGGGAGCATCCACAGAGTCTGCAGAACCCAGAGTCTGCGGACTCTGTAACGGCTGTAAACCGCCGGGTGAGCGGGAGGGAAAACAAAGCCCCGCGTGTGACGACAGTTCGGTTCGGTGCGGTTCGGTGCGGTTCGCTCGAGCGAAAGCCGCAGCCTTTTTCCCGTGGCAGTGGAACAGCCGCAGTGCCAGGCCCGGCCAGCAGGGGGCAGCAGCGCCGCGCGGCGGGTCCGGGAGCGCGGGGCCGCGTCCCCCGTGCCCGCCCTGGGTGTTCGGGGACCTTTCAGCGGTTTCACATTGCACCTCGGGGTTCCCGCGCAACGGCCGGTGTCTGTGCAGGGAAATCGTTTTTAGACTGGGATTTAAATAGATAAATATTTAATCCTTGCCCTTGATTAATTTTACCTGCATCGAGAACATTACGGAAAAGGATGGGAAAGAAAAGCAGCGATTATGCTGTGAGACGCTCAAGGAATCCTGTGGTAGGAATTGAAAAGCAACAACCTGGCCAGGTCCAGCATTTGCCTTGTCCACCTCTGTCCCACTGTAGAACAAGTGCTGGAATGGGCGCAAGTGACCTATTCGCTGGAAGAAAGGCATCTCTTCCCAGTATGGAGTGAGGTATTATGGGATGCAGTAGGCAGCTGCAAGGCTTTCTTTGAGCAGTCACTGGTCGAGGGCCACACTGTTTGTCCTGGGGGTGGTGGTGTCCACTACCCCCTGGGAGCTGAGGTACCAGCCAGGACACACAGTCTCGTGATCACAATATGGGGTCTGGGTTGCAAAAGTTGTGCCTATTCTGACTTACTTTTCCCTGGGAAACCATGAAGGCCTTAACAAAGGGAAACCAGAGCACTGTTACATCTATAGTGGTCACACTGAGCAGGCTTCTTGCTGGACCCTGACCTCCAAAGCCTGGGTACAAATCCCATAGCCTGTGGAGTGGTTTATCATCTTGTGGCCATAACAGACTAAAAGGAGGTGCCAGCTCTTGTGCACAAACATTTTTCACCTATTCCTGCCTGCAGTGGTGTGAAGGATTTGGTGGGTGCTGATCTCTGAACTTCTCTCTTAGCAGATAGGGCTGACTCACACCTACTGCCCTGCAGAGTTCCCAATGGAAAAAAATCCACACCTTCTCAAAGACCTTGCTCTTTGACTCCCAAAGCCTTTAGCTTGGTATCCCCATCCTAAAGCACTGAAATGTTTCTGCAAGGGTCTGGAAAGAGCCAATACCTTATAAGTGAATCAAAAACCCAGCCCACAGCACAGGATTTAAAGTGAGACATGGGTGGGATCTGCCTTCCTCTAGCTGGGCCCTCATGGGGAAGGACAGCGAGAAAATGCCCACAGCTATTTTTTGTTTGTGATAATTATCGCATCAAAAGCTGAACCAACAGGTTCTTTAGCAAGGAGATTCCCTGCAACTTGAAAGATACAGATATCAAAATACCCCACAGATTCACAGCTCAGGTTTTAGGTGACTCAATAATACTGTGCTGTATAATAATTTCATGTAATTCCTTGCTCAAGTCCTGAACAACTCAATTGATAATGACTGTCTATAAACGTTAATAGCAGACTACACTTGCAGGATTATCTCTAGGCAGCTGCAACAATATATTTTACTAGCAGGAGAACCATCACCAGCCCTTAGGCTTCTCAGCTGCTTTCCTGTAGGCCCCATTTTCCAAGCCTGAACCAGACTGGAGACCACAGCGGGGTCCCTGGGGCATGGCAACAGAAGCTGACTTGCCTGGGGAGGCTCTGGATTCCCCCAGGACAGCCACTGTGGGGTCTCCATCAGTGGCCATGTGCTGTGGCAGCCAGAGGGACCCCCAGAACCTCTGGAGGCCCTCCTGGCTGTGTTCATTCAACAGAGAAGAGCAGGGAGGCTTGATCCCACCCATCCCACTGCTCACAGGTGCTGCCCTGCTCGTTACCATCTGCTCAGCACAAGCCCTCTGGATCATCCCACCGCTCACCCTCCAGATGCTGCCATTCCAGGGTCACCAGTGGGACTGTGGACTGTCACAGAGTTGCAGGTGTCTCCAGCTGCAGGACTGGCTGCCCTAGCCCTGCTGTTCCCTAGGACCCTACAGCCAGGTTCAGCTGAGGTGTTTTGCCCAAGGGCACCAAGGAGAAAAGGGTGGTGAAGTTCCTCCACTCAAGCCTGAGCAGCTTCACAGCAGGGAGTTGAAAGAGCAGAATGTAAATCAGGAATGACTAATTGCTGCTCAGCATGGCTGCCTTAAACCTCTCTGTTCCACAGCTCCTTGGCCACCTGGACCTTTCCCCAACTGATTAGGAGCAACACGGGGCTGCTGATGTCTAGAAAGAGCCTGGGCACAGGGTACCATCCCCGTTCATGCTGCCACACTTGGACACAGCAACCCATTTCCCTCCAAACAAAATGTTCCTCTCCAAATTACATTACAGAAGGTTTCAAGTAAATAAATACCTGCTGCTGCTTCTGTTGGGAGATGCCAGGCATCAAGAGTGGACCCAGGGCTGGGCAAGGTGAAAGCAGCAAATATTTGCTTTGCTGTCTCACAGTTCTGTACCTGAAGCCGTTAGTGCCTTGAGAGAACCGAGGTGAGCAGCATTGCTTCAAGCAGTCAGGAGCCCATTATTTAGTGAGAACCTATTCCCAGGATGTCCCTGGCTTGGCAGGTCTAAAGACTGCAATAGTGAATTAGTGCATATAGATCATCATTTACTGAAACGCAAGCCCTGATGCACCTTTCTAGGGAAGCACTAATTTATTATGCATTGTTATTAGCTGCAGCAGGGCCTTCATTAGAGCTAGAGTTAAGGTCTGTTTTGGCTGCCTCATCAGCATCAGTGAACAGCGTCCCTGCGAGGTTTGATACAATTTAATTAACCTAATTAAAAGCTCTGATTGCAGAGATGATTGGGGTAGAGCCAGCAGCAACTGCATATTTATAACGAGCTAGAAGGTGTGGGACTGGAGCCAAATGATATGCATCTCTAATGAGCTGGTGCTATTGAAGTGTGGATTTGGAACACTAACATTTATTTTTGGCAACAATGGCCAGTTTATCTTCATGATAGAAACAATCACGGATTGATTGGATGTAGCAGGGAGCTCAGCACTGAGCTCCCTGGCTTTCTCCAGACCACTGGCAGGCCCACACAAGCACCTACAGCCTACTTGCTCCCCACTGATCTCCCACCGACACTGCCAACACCTTCCCCTGTGGGCACAGCACCTACAGCTTGCCTTTCACACACAGCCCTGTGGGGGACACAGCACGGACAGTGTGCACCAGTCCCATACATGCACTGGCAGTCCCAGATAAGCCCTGGAAGATGCCAGCAAGCTTCCCTTCCCCAGCCACCACTTCCTCCAGCCCTCCCATACCACCTTCACTCTCTCCCAGACCTCCTGCCCCACAGCCAGGCTTGGCTCCTGGTGCAGGTAACCCACCTCCATTACTCCTCCAGGTATCAAATACTTCATGCCCTGATCTGCTGGGCACCAGGTATAAGTGCCCAGATAACATAAAGCAGCCTGGAGCAGAAATCGGCCTGTGCCCCAGCACCCGGGCTTCAGGGCTGATGCTACCTGGGCTGGTGAGCACCAGCACCTCCCCCTGCCTTACCCACTGCAGCCAGAACCTCCTGCCCTCCTGTTTAGTGACAGAGAGGCTGCCAGCCCCTCAGCCCCTCAAACTGCACCAGCTATGTCAGAACATGGGGGCTCCTGGCAGCCCAGGTGGTCAGGGAACCCCTGTTTCTGGGTCACAGCAGCTGTCATCTCAGTAGTGCCCCTTCTCTCTCCACGATTAAAGGCTACGTGGTGCTATGGGGAGTTGGGGGTCCAGTGCACCCGAAGCAGCAGCGGGACGTCCCAGGCATTCTTAGCAACCAAGGAACAGCAGCAAGTCTGCTGAGCCACTTGGAAAATTTGATCCATGCTAATTATGCTGAAAAAAGCTCTTCTGATAATGAGTATGAAATGGAAGCGTAGATAATACTCATCTCTGAGTGCCATTAATCTTTAAAACTGGAACAATAAGTGAAAACACTGCAGGGCATATGAAGCAAGGTGTGATTCACATCTGCTCCTCCATGGCCGCCTGATTTATTGGCACAAGGCAACTTTCCTTCACTGTTTCAACAGAGCTGCATTACATAACACCAGGGACTGCTTTGCTTTGCTTGCCTTTCCAATCAAAGTATCTCCTCAGAGTTTTTATTGATCTCCTGTCCTTTCTTGGGACATCTCAGGAGCACATGAGACAAGTCCTCCAAAACCACAACTGTCTCCCAGGTCTTGGCCTCTCCAGAGATGCTTCTTTCCTCCTGGCCATGACACCTGCTGTGGCAGCGGGGACACAGTTCTCCAGCCCAGGTATACTGGCAGGGCAGGGCAGGAGGGGCTCTCAGGGCCCAGGCTGCTATGTGCAGAAGAGGGGGCTGGAGGAGGATGGAGACAGGGGGATGGAGGCTCCCTTTTCATCCCTGCTGTGACAGGTGCTTGCAGGTGCACCCCTCAGAAGCACCTGGGGTACCTGTCCCCTCCCTGCACTGCACAGACACTCTGTTACTAAGGCTGAAGCTCTCCACGACCTCTGCCACTCAGACAGATGCATCTATCTCACCTTTGATGCATTTTATTTTCAAACAGCTCTCTCTGGGACTTACTATCTTTTATTTAAATTGTGGATTTGCTGAAGTGACCTTTTAGCTGACTCGGAGGAGAGATGGGAAGCTGCTTCCCACTGCAGTCCCAGGAAGATTGCCGACCCTGTGGCTTTGAACAAGTTGAAAGCATCGCTTGCCTTTTGGCCATACCCCTCAATAGTACCTTTGCATGGATTTTTCTCCCACACTCCTGAAAAGACATCATCAGAAACATTTCCCCTCATTGGCTCTTTAATATTTACAATGATTTTGTGAATAGGTAATACATTCCACCTTTTTTTTTAGCCTTTATAAGCACATGCTCCTTGTGCAGTTGGAGGAAGCAGTGCCGGCTGCCTTTGAAGGCTGGGAGAACAAACAGATCTGGGGGAGATGGAGATTGGTCTGAGGCATGCTCGCTGCCTGCCCACAGCTCCTGGCAATGTCCTGGGGCAGCTGCAGACCTAGGGTGGCCCTGCAGAGTCCCATGTCTCCTACTGCAGAAGTCCTTAGAACCTTCCTCCCACTACTGACTAAGCCCAAAGCTGATCATCTTGGTAGCTGGAAGACAATTCAAATGCAAAACAAAATGCTTCTAAAAACTGTCCCATAGATTGCCAAGCATCTTATAAAGCCTGGCCATGGGCTTAAGTATATCAAAATCATATGGATGCTTTTTGTCAAAATCGTTCTAAACCAGGAAGGCAGCAAGCAGCTTACAACCCAGAAGTGTCATAGATGCACTCGTGACTGCTTGTCCATAATTTTGTTTATTCCAGTCTGCAAGTCCAGGAGGGACTGTCAGATCCTGTGTTCTGATCGTCTCTATGCTGCCACCCACTGCACTTCACTCAGCCAAGTCCAGCAGCTCCAGCTGGGTTTTGGTCCTGAGCAGGCTGAGCCACATCAGCCTCAGGAAGGAGTGCTCCTGATGGCAGAGGGCTTCCTGATGGCAGAGAAGTGCTGAGGGGAAAGATGCCTTGGTGTTCCCAGGAGCCAAACTGTGATCTCTGGGGCAGAGGAAGGCAAGAACTCAGCCCCTCAGCCCTTGATCCTTGGTATTTTCACTCAGACATAAACTTTTTCCTTGCCTCAGACCTGGTGAGGTGAACATATAAACTACAGACACATGTGAGCAGAGCAGAGCCAGAAATGTCAGTGGAGGCTTCAGGGTACCTGCGCAGTACTGCATGTTGAGTGAGAGGCCCCTGAGCAAGGTGCAACCTCCTAATGCAACAAAACACATCAGGCCAAGTGTTCTTTAGGGCAACAATCCTTCTTCACCTGCAGAGATGACAGGACTGGTGTTGAGGCTGAGGCTCAGGGGCTGTCCTCAGGGTGATGCCAGGCTGGGGGGCTGGCCTGAGGTAGCCCCTGAGGTCAGCTAGCCATGGTGGGCTGCTGAGGCATACAGCTGTGCAGAGGGGCACATTTTTTCAGTCCATGTTGCCCTAACAAACATATGTCCTGGAATACAGACAATAATGTTTTTATGAGACTCTAAATTCTAAACTCAAATGCTCTTTGTAGTGGACTAATAGCCAACGCATGTCCCTTCATCTCATGCTGAACTTCTGTGGTCCTACAGGGGTAAAAAATGCCCTGGTGAGCATTCACACTGAGCATTTTGTTCTCACAGATTTGTAGAGCAAATAGAATAATGTATTGAGGCTCTCAACCCGTGCCAGTTTGGCTTCATTTGTCCTTCTGAACTTGCCCTGAGAGATAATGTTTCCTTCTAATCTGCTGCCGTCCACCTACAGCAGGGACCCAGTGAATAATTCTCCCAAACAAGCCTTTATTCTTAAAGCTCTGCCTGGCCCTAACCCTTTCTCCCCCTTACAGAGTAATTGTTGTGTTCATTACATGCTAATAGCCTGTGCTGTGTTCCAGCCCACACTGGCTGTGGCCACACAAACGGGACTCAGGCTGTGGTGCTTTCAGATAATGCTGCTCTTTTGGCATTATTTGAAAGAATATGCCAGGCCTCTGAGCACCAGGCATGCTCACTCCCAGCCTGCCAGTCCCAGAGCACAAGCCAGGTGCAGAGGCTTCACAGAAATCAGCACATCCTCCAAGGAGTGAGGCTTTTCTCTCCACGCATGATAATAAATGACTGTTACCCTTCTATGGGAAGAAGACACAAGGGAGAGGAAACAAGACTTTTAAGTCTCTGGTTAATGAGACAAATATTTTCTATTCTTTTCTGTTCAGGTACTTATGTCACCCTTTCACAATGATATTTTAATAAGCCTTTGTAAGCTCTACAAATTGCCCTTTATATCAGCAGGAGAAGGGAAGCTCCAGGGGATGAGCAATGTATACATTGAATACACAAGAAACCTAGCCTGCTCCTGGAAATCACTCTCTAGAGATATCTGGAATGGGTGCCCTTCTGAAAACACCCAAGGGAGAGGTATTAGCAATTTTAGTGGTGGCTTCACGGTGCCTTTCAAATGGGACAAAGCTAAGCCGAGGTCAGACCCCACGGTCAGGGACTGACGGGCGGCTTTGTTCCTTTGTTCCTAACCCCGCTCCTGAGCTTAGGAAACAGCCAAGGGTCACTCTCTGATACCTCCCAGAAGGCTGCAGAGACAAAAGTCTTCAGACTATACTGGTTTAAACTTTGGAGTTGGCTGATACAGTGTTCCTGTGTGAAGGGGAGGCTGTAGCAACTGTTACTTAGTGCCAAGTGATGGCTTTGTTTTGACTGACACCTGTCTCGCATGTGGGTGTTACATGGCATATGCCAGTGCTCAGGTGTGGGACACGGAGCAGGGTGAACACCTGCAGGTGCAGCTGAGCTCATACGTGTGCACGTGAGTGTTTAGGAGCACGCATGCACAGGTATGTGTGCTAAGTGCAATCTGTGTGGGCTGTTCCCAAACTAGTCCATGCATGGCAGGGGGGTTTCTCTCCAGGAAATGTAAGAAAAAGCCCCTTTCACATGCAGGTTCACACACGAGCATGTATATGCAAAACCAGGCAAGTATCTGCTGTACACATCCACCCCCAGTGTGGGGACAAACCCCATACAGCTCAAAGCAGTAGAAAACCAAAAAGGCACCGAGAGATGCTTGGCTTCTCCAGCCTGCGCTCAGGGCTATGCATTGCAGCCCCTACACAGCCCTCCCTGCCCCAAACCCTTCTCCCCATCCCCGTGGCTCAGCCCCTGCCCTGTTCCCAGGGCTCCTGAGCTCACAGCTGCTCAGCCCGAGTGCAGTACCCCCCCACAGGACAGTGTGTTCTGAGAGAGCAGGGTCTCAGAAAACCTAAGCAGGAACGGCAGTATCCTTTGTGTATCATGAGCCTGGGCTCCTGCCAAATTCCTCTGCACCCACTGCCTCTATTAAATGCGTCAATCATTTCTTGGCAATCCAAGCCCCAGAGAAGAGTTGAGAAGCAACTTCAGGCAGTTCAGTTGCTTTCATTAAAAGGTAAAAATACATGCTGAGCAGGATCTGGGAGCAGGACTGAGCTCTGTCTGCACAGAGAGCAGGGCTGCCAAACAAACCCTCCCTGCTGAGGAAGAGTAAGTGACAGCAAACAACAGAAATGTGAAAATCCCCACAATCCCCACCGTTCAAGGACAGTTGCAGATCCTTGTGTGTGGATCTTGGTCTTGTTGGGCAACTGGGAAAGCAGAGGGAGAGCGTCAAGGTGAAGGGGATGCAGCAATGCCCCTGCACAGCTATCCTGGTGCAGGTGTACAGGGGCTGGAGCGATCATCTGGCACTGCACCCCTGGGACAGCAGCTGCTTGCCAGAAGGTGCTGCCTGCAGCACAGCCACCAGCTCCTGCCAGTCAGCACAGGGCTGGAGTGGAACTGGGACCCAGCTCTGGAGCTGAACCCTGAGAAGAAAATGGGATGTTCAGTTCCCCACCTTTGAACAGCTGCAGTGGCCAGTGTGCTAGGTGGGAAGGTGCCCTTGCTGCGAGCTGGCACCTGGGCTCCTGTGGCAGGGCCAGCAGTGCTGGCACCAGGGAGCAGCAGGGCTGTTGGGAATAGAACAGGAAAGTCCAGGTGACTCAAATATTCCTGGTCACAGCCAGTCCCATCTGAGCACAGTGGGAGAGAGATGGACAAACAGGCAGCAACCCACTGGAGGAGTCTAGGCAGAGAACTGTGGAGCTCAAGAGTGGGAATGAGAGGCCTGGGGACACCATCAAAAGTGGTCACGGGGAGTCACTGGAGGAAGGCCAGGAGGGGGCCAGGGCACCAGGTGGTGGTGGGTCCAGGAACAGCGAGATGAGGAGCCACACTGTGCTTGGACACTGGTGTCCCAAGAGGCTCACCCCTGTCAGGAGCTGCTCTGCTCGGGCCACCATGCCTGCTTGGCCGCATCCACAGGGTTCCTGAGAGCTGTTGCATGCCTGCGCCACTCCCATTCAGGCAGCTCTGTCTCCTCGCCTGCTGCTCTGTTCCTTCCCTTTGCCTCTTCACGCAGTTGCTTTGATCTGCACTCCAGGGGCTCACTGTTAAAAATTAATGTTTCATGGATGTTGCTGCCCATGGCTTGAAAAATGGCTTTTTTTCTCCCACGTGGTGGCTCACACCAGCTCCTGAAGGACTGTTCTACTCCAAGTTAAAACGACAGGCCAAAACCTCTTGGGTTCCTCATGCCTTGGTTTAGGGCAGGATGGGACCTGCTCCTGCCCGGCAGACCTGTGCTGGAGGGGAAAGCTGGGACTGCATCATGGTGCCCAGGTCATCCCAGCAGGCTCTGCCAGTCCCCAGAGCAGCCCTGTCCTCCTGCCTGGGCCCCACCAGCCCTGCCTGCTCCACCAGGGCTCACCTCTGCTGCCTCCTCTGTATTGGCGAAAAAGGGGCTGTGCACAGGCCTGTGGGCTCATTCCCCTAAGCTCAGCAGAAGGGCCAGTGCCAGGTGGAGTGTGCTGTGCCCTCCATGCTCTCTCGAAGGGACTTTCTCCCCAGGTTTCTCTATACCCAGGTTCCAGCAGTCAGCAGAAAGCACTGGTTCTCTGAGCTGGTGATAGAGAGGCATGAACAGCAGTGATTCCCCCATCACCTCCAGCACCCTTGTCTCCCCTCACAGACAGCCTTGCCCAGGCTTTGCTTGTGGTACCAGGGGCTGGCAGGGGTCCTGTCCCATCTGTCTGGCCTCTCTCCGTTTGGGAGACTGCTCGGTGCACTGCCTTGGCTAGGTGCTGAGCCGAAGGCACGTTCGCAGCCTGGGGCAAGCACAGCCTGGGAATGGTCCTCTCTTCTGTCCTGCTGGGTGTTTTGGGAGGGAAGGGATGCAGCGCCTGGGGCAGCAGGGTGGTGCAGCAGGAAGTTGGGCTTGCCAAGCTGGGTGTGTAGCATGTGGGGATGCTTGTCTGGGCTCCCAAAGCATTTTCCAAACACTTTAATTATAGTGATTTATATGGCAAAAGTGTGGGGGCGAGAGCTTGGGAAAGGCATTAGCAGGTTTGTTCTGAGGGCTCTAATCAGAGGCAGGCGATGGGGAGAGGGAGGATACAGCACTGGGGCTGTACCTTGAACTGCGACGTCAGGACAGATTTGAAGGATGCAAAACTTCCCAGCTATGCCACGGATGTGCTGAGGGCATCCCTGAGGCCTTAGTGCTCCTCTGGGAACAGCCCTGGCATCAGGAGTACCACCAGATGTCCTGTGCCTGTCCCCGGTGCTGCTCCTGAGCCCAGGTCTGTGGCACTGGGGCCTCTTGCCCCACCACCCACCAGGCTCAGCCCAGCTCTGACCAGCTCCAGCACCACCTGTACATCACCTGTGGAGGCAGAGCAGGTAGATGAGGCTACAGGTGAACATGGCACACAAATGTCTTTACTGCAGTCACCAGAAAATTAACAACTCAACAGCAACTCAGTGTTCTTGTTGGTGTTATCTTGAAAATTAATAACCTTGTCTGTTTTTGTTTTGCAAAACATTGTTCTCAAATCCCCAGCATGTAACATAGAAGCACGTTCCCATGCACACACACAGTTTCCTGCAGCCCCAGCAGATGAAGAGCCACCTGTCTCTGCACAGAGACAGCAGCTCCTCAAGCCCAGGAGCTCAGCAGTCAGGGAAACACTACAGGGCATCTGCACTTGGTCCGAAATCTCAGCCCCCTCCAAGCCTGGCTTGCTCCAAGGAGACCGTCACTCCTACAGAGTCCTAATTGCACCAGGGGAAGTGAGAGAAATATTGGGCTGCTGTCATGGCTGGTGGCACCAGGCTGGCCACAGGCACAACGCGGGGCTGCTGAGCTGAGCCATGGTAATCAGTGGTGTGGGGATGCGAGCGGCACTGCAGCGGTGGCTCTGACCCCTCTGAGCCACCACGGGATGCAGCCCTGGCAGCGTGGCCGCAGCACATGTCACCGCTGCTGCAATCCTACTTTTTGGCCTGTTTTCTGATAAATAACCTCTTCCTGTCCTTTTTGACAGTGATGTTTATTGATGTCTGACATCCCTCACAGCCAGGTCTGGCCTCAGAGAGCTGTGGTGCCTTGCACACCCCATGGCCATAGTGCAGGGGGAGAGTGGCAGAGGCAGCTCTGCTTCTCTAAGATGCCCACAGCCTCCCGAAAACATTTGCTTCCAGATGTGTCAGGGTGGGTGCTAGCTGAGTCTGCTGGTGGGAACATTGCACTGAGGACAGAGTGAAAACAGTGCTTTAGATAACCGTACCTTGGCCTCCTGGGGGGCTGATCCTGTCAGGGACAGCAGTGCTGGGCAGACCCACCTTGGCTCCTGCTGCGGGTCCCCTCTCCCAGGAGCCCCAATGGCAGAGGGTTCACCAGGGCCTCACACCCCAACTCCTGCCCAGGGCACACAAACCCCTCTGCACTACCTGGGGATAATTTGCTGATACAGGGATAAGCAATCACTGCTCTACCCATAGGTTCACGATATCACTTAATTGAATCCAATTGATTGAGAAGCTAAAAGCAGCCTTGGTTTAGAGTACTGCAGATGGTGCCTGGGAGCAGGGCAGCATGCTGAACCCTTAAAAGCATTGGCATCAAGGGCAGACACAGGCTTGCTCTCCTAAAGTGTTTCACACTTTATGATGATCAGGAACCAGCAGCAGGGCAGTTCCAGGGGATATTATTTATCACACTTCAAGTCTGCACAACCAACCTCTTATTCTTGCCCTTCTGCCCTCAGTGGGCAGACTCTGCTCCCACAGAGATTTCAGGGGAAGGAAGTGTGCATCTGCAGGGCGATGTGGAGGCAGCCTGGCTCTTAAGTGGTCTAACCACGAGCCCACACTGCTGGGAACGGAGCCCAGAAGACCTGCTGCCCAAACACAAGCCTCTGTGTATGAGCAGCTGCATCCAGGGCTGCTTGTGAACCTGCATCCCCCAAGCAGTGCTAGAGATGGAAAGATCCAGGAGCAGCCCTGTCACAGCTGTCCCCTATGAGGGAAGTGGGACAGGCACTGAGGTCCCTCCAGTTGCAGGAAAAAGACAGGGAGGGAAGCAATGGGCAGCTGCACCTTTGCCCATGCCTGAGTTGAGAGCAGGCAGGGGAGTCAGCTGAAAAGTCCCTGGATGCAGCTGACACACTGTCTGAGGCTGCTGGGGCATCTCCACACCAAATGACAGCATGAGCTCCACAAACTGCTTTTCTGCTGTGATCCTGACCATGGGATATCACAGGGGTCAGGGATCTCTCCTGGGACTCTGTTTACAATGCTCCTGCCCGGACATGCTCAGCCTTGGCTCACCTTGCACTAGTCTTTCTGATTTGATTGCATTTTCCAGAAATTCAAGACTGGCATTCCTGCAAAAGGCAGTGCATACTTTATTAACTATGCTGCTTTCTTGCCCACTAATTACAATTGTATTATATCTGATGCACACAGCAAACTTTGCAGTGAAAGAAACCTGCTTTCCCAATCTGCTCTCTGAAGCAATTTATTTAGCCTGCTGAGCTGAAAAGAGTGCAGCCCTGCAAAGACCCCAGGGATGCTGAGGACCCAGCTGGCTGGAACTTCTCCTGGGCTCAACTTTTTGGTTTCATTCCAGGCTACGGCCAGGGTCCCCCACAGCTGAGGGGAAGACCAAGGAAAAAGTGATCCCAAGGAAACTGAGCCCAGCTGACAGCACAAAATGAAGCTGTGTGGGTTTAACACAGCCTGGTTTTAGTGGGCAGGAGAAAAGCTGCTCGAAACTTTTATCTCTGGCACAGAGCCAATCGCTGAAGGCTCTGATGATGGGCAGGTTACTAGCCTAATTAGACAAGCTGGTAATGCCTCTGTGATGACATATTTAAGAAAGGAAAAACCGCGGGAAACTCTCTTTCTTCTCCTGCAGGGTGTTGAGGCGGTCGCTGGGACCCATCCTGGCGGGGGCTGTCGGGGGCTGAGTGGCCGGGGCCTTCCCAAGGCCAGGACTGTGCAGCTGGGGCCTTCCCAAGGCTGGGACCACGCAGCCAGGGCCCTCCTGAGGCCGGAGCCGCCCATGCAGTGCCGGTGAGGACAACGCGGCCGGGGCCAGCCATGCGGTGCTGGCAGGGACCACGTGGCCAGCAGCGAGAGACATGGCGAGCAATTCCCCGATGTGGATCCTGGACAAGATCCACCTCTCAACTACAACTTACAGACACTAACTTTCTTCCAAGTCAAAGGAAAAGGAAAAGTGAGGACACATGAGGAAAACCAACATGGCGGCACTGAGGTCACTGAGAAAAAGGAGAGGGAGGAGGTGCTCCAAGTGTCGGAGCTGGGATTCTCCTGCAAGCCATGGTGATGACTGTAATACAGCAAACTGTGTCATAATATAATATTGACATTATAATTAATGAGGTGCACGGAGGGGTGCAGAGATCCACGCACAGCCCGTGAAGAGGGTGCTCACACTGGAGCACATGGATACTGAGAAGCTGTAATCTAGTGAGGAACTTGGACAGAGAGAGATGACCCTTGCTTTTAGAGATAGAGAGCCTTTGCTTCCAAACTAGAACAGCTCATCCTTAACAGACTAAACCCCATGAACTAAAATGACCCACGCTAGGCAGTTGTGGGAAGACTGCTTGGCCCGTGGGAGGGATTCACGTTGCAGCAGGTTCGGGCGGGACTGCTGCTTGTGGAAGTTAAAACCACGCTGGAAAAGTTCGCAGAGAACTATCTCCCGTGGGAAGGATCCCATGGCACAGCAGAAGAAACTCTCTTCCTTAAGCATACTGAAGAAAGATTTTTAAGAAGTGAAATACTGACCAAAATCCCATGTTTTGTTTCCTTGAGGTAGGTAGAAAGAGGGAGGGACTGGGAAAGAAAGGTGTTCTGAAAGTTCACTTTGGTTCTCATTACCCTTTTTACTTTTAATTCTGTTAATAATAAATCTTCTTTATACTGTTTAAGTTTTGAACCTGTTTTGCCTTAAAGTGTTTTGGTTTTTTTCAATAATCCTTATCTCAGCTCATGAAAATGAAGTTTTAATTTCCCCTCCTCTGCTTAGCTACAGCAGAGGAAAATAAGTAGATGGGGTTTTTTTGTGAGTGGCTGGTGCTTAGCCAGCATCAAACCCCGACAGAGGCTCATGGGAAGGTGAACAGCAGCAGTCACCCTTGCCCTGGGCTCCATTTTGGGTCCATCTGTCTCCTCTGCCATAGGTTTGGGCACCACCACATGACACCAGCATGTTTGGCTGCCTGGGGAACAGGAGAGGACGAGTTTCCTCAGAGTGATCCAGTCCCTGCATGAGGGCACAGCATGAAGGACACGGGGAGCATGAACCCAGAGCAACCCCCTCATGGGAGGGTCTCAGCAGGCACTGCCAGCCCTCCAGCAGCACTGCAGGATGCACCCACAAATGCCTCAGACCCTCCAGCTCAGGCAGGGCTTGGACAGACCCTATCCCTCTGCCCAGCAGCACTGGCAGATCCTTTTGCCCACAGTGCACTAAAATGCAGGTACTGGGTGCCCAGAAAACGGCATGAGGCTCAGCATGGAGCAAGTCACAGAGGCTCAGAAGAGAGGGGCCAGGCCCTGCCCTGTGTCTCCTCAGTGAAGCCACTACTCTCAAATTTTTTCCTTAGGGAAAGGGTAGAGTTTCTGCAAAAAGACAAGACTTCCTCTGTGGCCCTTGTGCTGGTGCTGGCAGGAGCCATGTTTGGAGGACTACATCATCAGTGGAAGGTATCTAATGATGTACTGCCCTAATACATCACCATAGCAACAGTGCTCTAATGATGTATTATTCTAATGTGTTACCCAAGTGCCCATTCCTCCAGATGATGTATGGTTAGGATGGCTGTGCTCCGCCAAGCCCAGATGCAGCAAAGCTCTCCCGACTGCCAAGCACCTCTGGGAGCGTTGCCTGCCACTGCATGGGATGCACTGGCTGTTTGCTCCCACCTTTGTGGGCATCCTCAGGCAGAGGTGCTACCTTGCCACCCAAGGGTGGGGGAGCTACCAAACTTGGTGTACATCACAGTTCTCTGGCAACACACATTTGGGCAACTACCACAGCTGTCATCCCTTTCCTTCCCTCCCCACAGCCAAGCCACAGTGTCACTTGTGGAGCTCTGAAAGACAATTTTAAAAGCATTCCTTCCCTGGCATTTGGAAAATCCAGAAGGGGAAGTGACAGGCTGGTTTGTGCATTTCTCCAGCCCCCTCCAAGGTATTAAGGCCACACAGTGCCCTGGGTTTGCTCATTAACAATGAAAATACCAGCTGGAATTCTCCTGCTGCCTGTGACAGGGACAGCATTGTTTCCAATTCACACTATCTTTTTGACCATTCAAATGCCATTAATTCAGTCACCCCAATGCGTAGGACAGTTATCTGAAATGTTTTCCCAAACAGCTTAGTGACTATAGAGCAACAATTCATGGAATTGCTTGGGGACATCTGTGCAAAGCAATGCTCAGTAAAGAGCTCGTGGCCAGCTGAATGCTCCCTGTGTGGACTTCGGATTCCAGAGAGGAGCAGGGAAGCTGGCAGACAGAAAGACTGAATGAATGGCAGGAGAAATCATTTCATCTATGCAAATCCATGCCAAGCTCTCAGTGCAGCTGCTGTCAGTTGGGAGCTCTGCCCCTCTGGACTGACATGGAAGAAGATTTTATTGTGCACTGAGACACTCTCTCTGCCAGACCAGCAGCTGCTCACCGTGCAGGAACTGCAGCCTCTGGTGTCCTCCACGGCCACAAGCATCCAGGTGAATCCTCCATGGCAGAAGCAAGGTCCAGTGCAGGTTCTGTGGGATGACACTCACTGTCCCTCTGCTGTGAGATTCCCAGGCCTTAGAAGCCCCTAGAGTGGAAGCTAGCTACCACCCTGAAGCTAATGGCACCCATGGCTTATTCCTTCATGGAGGAGCAGCAGCACTGCCTGTATCAATAAAAGTCCTGGCACAGGCTGCCCAGTGCAGCAGTGGAGTCACCATCCCTGGAGGCTGTGGGGGCAATGCAGCGGGAGTTCTGCTGGCTCACACTTCTCCCACAGCAGCCCTGTCACTGGGGTCAGTAGACATGCCTGGGAAACCACATATCATTCAGGTTGCCATGAAGTACCCACACCTGATGGGACAAGGTGCTTCAGACACCCAAACTGGTGACCCCCCAGACGGAGACCCCCTGGTACAGACCAGAACCCCAGTCTGGCCAGTGCAGAGCTTGAGACATCAAGCCTGCTCAGTCTCCCCAGGGCTGTGTCAGACCATCCCTCAGCTGTGGGAAGGCACACCACAGCCCTCGCTGTAAGTGTGGGTGTAGAGGGATGCAAGAGGCCTCCCCTCCCTGGGCTGCCTCTGCAAGGCTCCTGTGCTGCACCTAGGCAGATTCCAGCCACCTCTCAACGTTTCAGCAGAGAGAAATTACAGGATCTTCAGCAGAAAAAAAAGTGAAACAGAGTAACCAAAAAAGGAATGATTGTATTATCAATAATGTTTCCAGTAGCTGATGGATGAGGACACCTAAATGATTTTTAAGATTTCAGTAGAAGCCCTCCCAATGGCAGCACAAAGGCAAAATGTGTATTAACCCAGGGTCTGCTGAGAAAATCCTCCAGGGATGTGTGCAGCCATACCAGGCGGGGGCCAAATGTGTGCTCAGCATCAGGTAGCCTATTTAACAGCAGATGAGACAGGAGTGATCCTGAGAGTGTTCCAAAAGGGATGAACAGACAGACACACTGCTCAATGGGACTCCCGCCACCCTTTTCCCTCCTAGGGCTCAGTGCAAATGCTTCCTAAACAGCTCTGGAAACAAACAGCTTTTTGAAAGCTGCCCTAAAAGCCCTCTGCTTTCACTAACATGAAGAGTAGGGAAAATAAAGAAAAATATCACCTCCTAATTCCTTGGGGAACTGAATTTGCAGAACAGGCATCCTGTCTTAAAACACTCCCCTCAAAAGGCAGGCACAGCCCTTGCCCTGTGCATGGCAGGACATACAGCTGATGGTTTTGTGATGCCACATATCCAGCACAGCCTTGGAAATGCCATTGTGCTGGAAACATATTAGACAACATTGTTATGTATTGAAAATTGGCAAATCTCCAGGCTGGGGTTTCAAGGGATAATTTGTAGATGGAATGTTAATGAATATTATTGTTGTTATCTTGTAAGACTGTGTTGACTTCACTCTGCTGCCCACTGCACATCTTGATTTTTACTTTTTTTACCCCTATAACAAGCAGCATAGGCAATTCCAGCACAGCTGATAAATCAGGAAGCCAGTTGAAGACACATGGGAAAAGGCGATTCTTTCTGTGCCTATGTCACTGCCTCCTCACACTCTGCTGCTTCAAACACTTGCTCACACAGGATAGTAGTTTTACTTTGGGTCCTGTCTGTCCTTCTTCCTGCAAACTCACCCAGCCTCAGTAGCGCTGGCCCAGCCATGGCACATGGAGGTTAGGAGCAGTCATCAAGGGGATCCTCAACAGCATAAATCTTCTTTTAGCTCCATGGGGAAAGAGGCACGGAGGGAAATACTGTCATTTCTTCAGCTCTGCACTGCCCTCAGAGCTGTGATGTGGCTTTGCTCTCGGGAGCTTTTTTGTGCAAAACATCAGAGCAGCAGCTCACCTAAGCACACCTGCAGCGGGTGCTCCAGTGGCACTCCCCTGGGAGTGCTCCCCTACAGCTCTTGGGGTCCCTGCCCTCCCCATGGGCTGACTGGCCCCAGGGACCACTCACAACGCACTGCAGCCCACCATGATTTATGTGGCACTTGTACAATTGATGCGCTTTGTGCCTGGGGACAGTTAAATGGTAGCTCTGTCATTAGTTTAAGCAGAGGTTAAAGGTGATCAATAACAAGGGTTTCATGCCCAATTGATCACTCCTCGCTATTTATTTCTGCCTTTTGCTTTCCATTCCATGGTGCTTTTAGAAATAGTAATTAAAGACATAACAAGTGTTCCACTAGGCAGACTATCAAACACTCCAGATATTGATTCAATTCTCTCCCTCTTAATGACGTTGACCTGCGCCTGTCCCCAACACCAGCAAGGCTGGGTCAGCCTGCAAGGTTGCTCCCTGTAGCCAGGGTTGGGGAGGCAAGAGCCCTCCTGGGGGCAGAGCCAGCCCCTGCCCTGGGCAGAAGGTGGAGAACTGCACAGTGCTCTGGGACAGGCAGCCTTTAGCTGTCAGGTCCAAGTCACTCTCTGAGCCTCACTGCTTGGCCCATCCTGTGAGCCTGCAGCACAGACCTGGACTCAGTGAGGGAAGCACCGTGGGGGGAGTACAAGGGAAGCAAGATGTCAGGTCAGGTTTGGCAACACTTTTCGTCCCTTTGCTCCCAAATACTTTGACACCTGAGCCCATGTCATGGCATGGAAAACACATGATGGAAACTGTCCTGAACACTGGCACTTCCAGCTCTGCAGAGGACACAAAGGCATAAGGGACATGGACCTTAGTCCTGAAGAAGAGAAATTCAGAGTAGCGCCTTGACCCCCACCTGGCAAGAATGAGGCCAGGGGACAATGTCCAACACCACAGCATGTCATTGTTCCTCCAGACAGCTCTGCCAGATTCATGCCACAGGCCATGTGCGTAAAAATAACCCCGTGCTGCTTCAAGTCAGCCGGGAGCTGGAGAGACGACACTTGGCTGCACTTGTCAGCACGAGCTGGAGCTCCACGTGGCTCCCAGCTGATGGGGAGCGTTCCAGCAGTGGGTGATGCCCTTCCACAGCACTTATCCTCAACATCCAAGGCAGCCTATGCTGCTTTCCACAGCTCTGGGCAGCAGGGTCAGGAGCACTTTTCCCAGATCAGGAACATACCCATACCAGTGAGAGGAGGAAGCAGGGCATTGATGTTTGGTCCCTGCAGCACAGCTCTGCCCGCACCACACCACTGAGCTCAGCACACAGGAATGCTCTTCCCACCAGAGTGACTGAGAAATCCCTCTGCATCCCTCACTGTGCACACAGGCAGCATCTCACTCTGCTGCAGCTCTTTTTGCTGAGGTGCCTTAGCAATCCATCTAAATTAACCCTTGCAACTTAATGTCCTATCTTATGACATCATGAGGAGTAAGAACACTGGGGAAAAAAATCCTAAGCATTTCTCATAATCCTTAAGAAAATGAACAGGGGATCTGGGAGTAAGATCCAGGAGCTCTGATAGCATTTTAGAGGAAAGCCTGTGTTGTAGCACATCTCATAACCGCCCTCGTGTACTACAGCTCCCTCATTGCCCGTCCTTCTATTGGTTTGTCTGTAACCAGGTTAGTCTCAAACATGACTGAAAAAACTATCTCCAGTTTAAAACTAATTATATATTTTAAAAATCCCCAAACATAAAGACATCTAATGCAATAGCCTGATTCTTTATCCTGCAAATGACTGCAAAAGATGCAAATGTGTAAATTCATTTCCTACAGCTTTGTCTGGCTACAAATTTATGATCCAGCATAATCTCAGTCACATAGCCTTTAGTGCGATTGAGAGGTACTAATACACAGTGAGTTCCAGGTAATAAAAATCACAGGACAGATTTTCTCAAAAAAAAAAACAAACCCAAAAAAGTACAATAAAATGTAAAGATGTCCATTTGCCCATTGGCTCTCTCATACCTTCTACTGATTCCCTGACTGCAGAGCTGGCATTTCCATGGAGCATCCAACACCTCTTGTGCATATATGTGATATTTGCAAGAACACTTTTGTTCATTGATTTACTTTGAAGGACACAGATGTTTGGGGTGCAGCTCCTGAGACAGAGCTGAGCAGCTTCAGTGAGCCATCCACCTTCCTTAAACATGCTGGCAGAATAGCCAGCTTGGAAACATTCTGTAGGAAATACTGTTCTGTGTCTGTGGTAACTGTTAAGAGTTTTGGCCCTACAGAATCTGGTACAGTGATGGAAAGCAGATTGCCCCTGAGGACCTGAGAGAAGTCAATGTCCACAAGGAAACAGGTCCTGGATGCTGGTGGTGCTACACAAATGCCTTGATCAGGCAGAATGCTCCTGAAGAAAGGTGGGAAAAAGGAAAATAAAGAAACGTCTTTAAAGTTTGGCATGAAAAGCATTCTTCGTTGCAGCGAGTGCTCTCAGCAGTGTATGAGCCAGGGAAACAATGTAACCAGAACACCTTTGCAAGGCTTACAAGAAAGAACACTCAATTTGCCCAACACCAAAAATAATGTGATATCAAGGAATATGAAATATTCATAAGGTCTGATCTAATATGCACATTATATCGTGTGTACAGCATCACATGCTTTAACACAGCCTTTGCAATCTTGTAATCCCCACGCATGGCACAGACACTGGGTTGTGTTAGTTCAAACTGAAACCAGGGGGAACTTCCATTGGCAGAGCTTCCTTCAGTGACAGAGAACACCTGAGGAAGTGCAGCGGGCCGTATCTCTCCTGCTGTGCCCAGGCAAGAGCTGCGTGCACACATGCACACCTACACTCGCAACAAATCACAAGTGGGAGCAATGCTGAATGCCCATAAATCAGCTTGGCAAAGTGCAGTGGCGGTTCCCACGAGAGACTTTAACAAGCTCCTTCTCTGTGTGTTTCCTATATAGGCACATACACACAAAACAGGGATGATGCTGCTCAGAGCCCACATTGTACTCGCTGGTGTAAGCCTGTGGAAAACCTGTTCTTTGGAGCTGCCCATCTCATGAAGGTACATTAGTCTTGGTCCCCCTGAGCAGCAATATTAATTTTAATGAGACCAGACACTGTCATCTATGGACACTTAGCATTTTAAAACAAAACCAGAACACCCCCCGCACCACCTCTGCTTGCTCCTGCCCCTGCTGGGGCTGATCTACTCCAGAGAGCAAGAGGGCAGCAGCCACTGGCAGCAGACAGAGCCCCCATGGGAACCACAGCCACTAAGCGCCCATCCTCAGCACATGACAACTGGCAAGCACCAGCTCCGAGTCACCAGCCAGGATGTGCTCATTTCAAACAACCCAACTGTAAGAAAAATACAAGGCAGCTAAGGAGAAGTAATTCCACAGTTACGGAGTTCTGCCCTGGGGCAGGACCCAAGTCTGCTTCCAGTACCTGTGAAATGACAACTCTCAGCTGTCCTGGGGCTGATCCAGCTCCAACCAACCAACGGTAGAATTAGCATAAAATTAAAATATATGCAAACAACATTATCAGAGAATTACAAGATTTGCTTAACCTGATGGTACTGAAATCTCTCCTTCTAGGGGAGAGAGCAAGCAGGAGTGGGCAAAACCGGAAACAAGACTATGGTGCTGATCCTCCAAATCTTCATGTAAAGAGATTATAGCGTTTCAGCTGCTGCCGTAGCTCATTAGGGGCCAGTTGCATCGCAGCACTGTGCTGCGATCAGGCACGGCTCTGACTGGGCAGCAGTCGGAAGAGACCAGATTCAGTGGAAAGCATAAGATGAACATGGCATTACTAATTATGAGTGACTGTGCCTCGGCAGGCAAACTGCTGTGCTGTAGTCACTTCTGCAGTTGTTATACAGCAAGCACTCCCTGCTCTTGCAAGTGGCAGCAATAATAGTCTAAGACAATAAATCTGGAAGAAATTGGATGCTGGAATACTACAACCTTTTCCTAAGCATGCAGGAAAGCTGAGTGGCAACCGTTCACCTTTTTACAAGTAAAAGGGAAAAGGTGATACCCTACTGAATGTTGCCTGCCTTACAGAAAACAGCAATGTCCTAAAATTACCAATAACCAACTTATAAGATGACAGCATTTGGGTTATTGGTAATTCTAGCAATAACATTTGGGAAGCACAGCTGCCCTCCCATGTACCTGGAGCACATGGGCAGGCTCTCTGCCTGGGCAAGGGTGGCACAGCACATCTCATGCCCTTCTGCGAGTGTGAGAAGGGCTGAGCCCACACCAGGGCTGCATTTGCCTGGTAACAACCTCCCCATCTGGCCAAAGACCCCTTGGTCACTACCTTAGCTCTCCTCAGCAGTCTGAGATGTAAGCCCTGGGTGACCAGCCCCTCTGGACTGTGGGCAAGGCAAGTGGATCACCCCAGTCTCTGGTGATGGATGACACCTGCCCCAAGCGCAACGAGCACAGCCCGGTGCCACCATGGGACTAACCAGAGCCTGAATGCTCTGAAGAGCATCTGCTGGGGCCAGGCACTGCTCAGCAGCAGAGTGCTCCTGGGTTAGAGCAAGGATTTCCCATCAGCACAGACCTAAACCCCTCTCACACTGGCAGCGCTTCTGTTCCTTACCTACTCTTCCTACTTTGTATATTTACTATTTACTTTGTTGGAGCATTGTTAAATAAGTATTTGTACATCTGCTTTTCTTTAATGTACCAACACCACAGTCCTACCTTCTCTTGCTTTACTACTGATGTAGTAGTATGAGGTTATGCTTTCACCTTAGTGAGAAACAACCACCAAAAAAAAAAAAGTCTCCTTCCAGTAATTGCTATTTAATCCCTGACCAGGAAAACTAACAAGTTATTCTAAGATAGGCAAACCTTTGGGGCATTTGATTTTTAGAACAGCTGAGCACTGCGGCACTGCAGAAATGAGATATACAACGAGTATTTTATTTTTGCTGCTCAACAGCATGAAAGAGCTAATGCATGGGGCTGTCTGCGCCTTATACAATCTGACACACCAAACAACCCAAGGGTGCTCATCCTCCCCAGCACTCACAGCACATCTCATCCATTAGGAGAACGCAATGTGAAAACTGACCCTTCCCTTCTGAGTATCAATATAAATCCTGTTTGCCATCCAGGTTAGTTCAGAATGAAGAGGTACTGAAATGTCTCCTACTATAGAAAATCAGCACAATTAAACATTCAAAGCAAACGAGTTTGTTTTCTTTAAAAAAACAAGCAAACAAAAAACCCTCTCTTTTGTTCATTTTTGATTTTGTTTCTTCTTCCCTTGAAGCCTGGCTGTCACACAAATTCTAAAGCAAAGGCTGCAATTACAGCATGACCAAACACTAAAAACAATGGTACATGTGTGGGGAACACACAAGGTAACAGCTAAGGACAGATTCTCAGAGTTGGAAATTAATTTAAATGCTGTCATGGTACATTGGCTGAAACCCTTGAATCATCATCCTCCTTTACATTTTTACTGGAGCGTATCATCTAAGCTACTACAGCTGCTTAGCTATTTAGAAATTAGTAAATATTCAGTAAAAACAGCAAAACTTTTTGAATTCAGAATCTCTACAACAGCCCTACCATTCTCTGCTCTTCTATAAAAACCAGTCTCATTACAAAAAAGGAAGCTAACCCTGTAGCAAAAGCTGACAGAACACACACCGCACACTAAACCCTTTAAGTGAGATTTCATATTATGCCCTGCATGCCAATGGAAGTTATTAATACCCTAACCCACAGCATTTACTAGCTTGTTTGTATCACAAAGTGAACCATTTCTTTACAGAGTATTTGATGAAATAACTGCTCAAAGTGACTTTATTTTAAAATCTCAAAAATCAGTTTACTAGAATTTTGAATGAGACCTTGATAGTCTTATATTAGCTGATGTAGAATAGCTACATTATAAGAAACATTGAAAATGCAATAAATTATAACATTATCAATGGCAAATGTGACATTGCTTAGACAAGTAATATACACCCCCACCAAAGGCACAAAATGCAACAAAATCAAACTGCAGCGAAGACAAGAATTTTCAAGTATAAATTTTCAAGAGTAAGTTACATTTGGTATGTTAGAAATTTTTATATATATTAAAAAGAATTATACACAAATTGTAATGCACAATGCAGCGCTTTTGCTAGAAAATCCCTTTTAAAGCTTCTGTTTTCACAGCACATAATTCGTGCTGAGTAAAGTGGGGAAACTATCCAGTGCCAGATGTCTGAGAACATTAGTAAATTCTCTGCCAACTAAAAAGAAAGAATTTGGTCCTTTACTACGAGATTTCAATGAAGTATTTAATCGATGCAAGAGCTCTGTATGGAAACGTATTTCAAAAGTTCTCCCAACACACAAAATACTGCAGGAATCCAAGGACCTGCAAAGGCAAACAATCCTCACACGCAACTTTTCTTGGTGCTGCAAGAGAAGGTTTAAAGTAGAGATGCAGGATCATTCCTCTAAGAACTGAGAATGCAAAAAACTATTTTCAGCCTTTCTTAGCATAACCACAAAATATTCGGGCATGAAACCATGAAAAGAAAAGCTGGTGACATCAGAAAACCTGAGAGCGTGGTTTGAGTAGACGGAATCTACTTAGCAACACCAGTGTGCATGTATTACCTCTGCGCTATGTGGGAGAAGAGTTACATGCGGGCTGTTTTCTGCTCACATTGCAGAGAGTTACGTTCGGATCAGTAAAACACTACAGAAGGTGCGGGGACACAGCAGGGCACAAGCGCATCCACGCAGGGAAGCGGCTCGCCAAAGCGTGTTTACCGGGCGGGCAAACCCGCCGAGCACCGCTGGTGCGAACCGCACGGCACCGCGGACACCGGGGCCACCCGCGCCCAGGATGGGGCTCCTCGGGGGGACTCGGCGGCTGCCGCAGGGGAGCTCGGCGGGGTCCCGCCAAGGCAGCGGCGTCGCCACCGGTCCCGACGGCCGGGCTCCCCCGGCGGCCCCGCTCCCGGCCGGGCGCTGAGCCTGCAAAGACGACACGAGACCGGTTCCTGGGTAAATGGTTTATGTAAGTAATAAAATATTTACTATAACATAAATAGAAACGTACCCTCGCAGTCTACATTGGTTTTGCAATAGAGATACAAACAAAAACCGAAACCCAAGGGAATGCACCGGACTGAACCCACCAACGGGACGGTGCGAGCTCCGCGCACGGTTAGAAATAAATAAAGACGGGCCGGGAAATGGTTTGGAAGCGTCCCCCCGGGCGGGCCGGGCGGAGCGGGAGGGGCCGAGCCGGGGGCGCCGCCGCCCCCCGGCCGCGCGAGGAAGGGAATAAATTAGAGATCGCAAACCTTTGGCTACTGCTGCGGCGGCCGCTGCGGCTCCGGCGGGCGAATAAATAGAGCGCGGGGCGCGGAGCGGGCGGCCGGGCCAGTCTGAGAATAAATTAAAGCGCGTCCCCCGCTGCCCGCGCCCGCTGCGCCGCCGTCGGGGCCGCGGGGGGCCGGGCAGTCACTGCACGGCGCCGGGCAACGCGTGGTGCAGCGGCGACGTGTCCGCCTGTGCGTAAACGTCCTCCATGGGGGGATGCGAGACCCCGGCCGGCGTCATCCGCTTCTCCTTCTGCCGCCGGTTGCAGAACCAGACCCGCACCACCTCTTTCTCCAGCTGCAGGGAGTCCGCCAGGGAGGTGATCTCGTGCGCCGAGGGCTTGGGGCACTTGAGGAAGTGGTTCTCCAGGGCGCCCTTGACGCCCACCTCGATGGACGTCCGCTTCTTGCGCTTCCGGCCCTGCGCCGCAATCTTGTCCAGGTTGGTGGGGCTGCCCGTGCTGGAGTCCGTCTCCTCCAGCCACTTGTTGAGCAGCGGCTTCAGCTTGCACATGTTCTTGAAGCTCAGCTGCAGCGCCTCGAACCGGCAGATCGTGGTCTGCGAGAAGACGTTCCCGTAGAGGGTGCCCAGCGCCAGCCCCACATCGGCCTGCGTGAAGCCCAGCTTGATGCGCCGTTGCTTGAACTGCTTGGCGAATTGCTCTAGGTCGTCGGAGCTGGGCGCGTCCTCGTCCGACGGCTCGGGCGGCCCCAGCGGCGGCGGTGAGGCCGCCAGCTCGTGGCCGCCCGCCTCCTCGGCGCCCAGCGGGTCGCGTAGCCCGTGGTGCAGCGCTGGCGCCGGCGGGCCCAGCATTCCGTTGAGGCCCGCATAGGGTTGCGCATAGAGCAGTGGCTGCCCCGACGGCGGTGACATGGGCGGCAGGTGATGCGCACCGCCCTGCGCCCAGCCGCCCGCCGCGCCGCCCGCCGCCGGCTGGTGCACCAGGTGCGGGCGGTGGTGGAAGGCGGCGGCGGACAGCTCTTCGCGGGGCCCCGGCGGGCCACCCTTGGCGTGCTCAGCGGGCGGAAGGTGCGCGCCCCCAC
>VXAZ01004200.1:1008-165664 GCA_013399875.1 Gymnorhina tibicen | reverse complement strand
GGCCGCTGCCGACGGGATTGGCCGGCGGAGGCGCTCGGCGGGGCAGCCCGCGGCGGAGCGGCCGGCGATTGGAGGAGGGCGGTTCATTCATGCCGAGCTGCCACCGGCCACATGGGCCGGGCGCGGGGGCGGCACGGCCCCTCTGCCCGTTGAGTTTCGGCTGCTGCAAGGCAAGTGGGGCACGTTGCCTCGTGCAGCTGGTGTGCGGGGGTGGCCGCTGGTCCTTAGCCACTGGACTGCGTAGTAATCAAGAACAACCTGGGACATTAAAAATTGACCTTTCTGGTAAACTTGGACCCTGGAAAGGGGGGACATCCTTCCTAAACACTCCATAGTTTAGAGCACCAAGGGCCAAAAATTGAGGATCTGAGATTGGTTGGGTGTCATGGGAAATGTGGGTCTTGGATGCTGCCTCAGAGGCAAGTCTCTGAGCCGGTTTGAGGGTTGGCACAGGATAAAGGGTGGAGGAATTTGTGGGAAAAGACAATGACAACAAGAAACAGACACGTCTGGCAATGCTGGGAGAGGGGCAAGGGATGTCTTAATTAAGCCAGCTCCAGACTTCATCCGGGGCTTGAGGCCCAAAGTGAATCAGGGTGGTCACCAGGAAATTCATCACTTCTAAAAATTAATCTTTGTCTGTGTGCTCCGTTTGTAAAATGGGAGCAGAGACAGTGACCTTTGCCAAGGGCTTGCGTGAACAATGAACCATCGGATCAATATGTGTACGAGTATAACATGTCAATGGCCGCACACAGATGCCCTGCACTCTCCTCAGCTGGGCAGGGTGGCTCGCTGCTGTTGAGGACATTAACTGCAGCCTCCTGAAAGGCTTTTCGTGAGGTGTGCCACATCTCTTCCCTCTGCGTTGGAGGCACTTTGTCATTTCCATGCACCGAAGCACTGGTTTGGACTTGGGTCCTCCAGCCCTATATGCTGGGACTATTGGAGCCAGCAGACAGAAGAACTAGTTTTGGCTTCTGGGCTTGGGGGGACCAAGCAGGGCTGCTGCAACACCCCACATCAGCGCATGTGCAGCTCAGCGCACAGCGCAGTGCCCACCTCTGCCTGCACTGCCCACCTCGTCCCGGTGCAGCGGTGGACCTGTGGGCTGTGATGCATCAAGTCCCTGGTGCCACAGGATGAAAGTGCTGCCCACAACCACCCTGTGATCACTCTGATTTGGCGCACATTGACCCTTGTCCTGGTTCACCCAGCTCCTAGAGCAGCTGGTTCGGTGGGATCGCACAGGGCTGGAAAGGTCCATCTCCTCCTCCAGGCTTGCAGTGGGCAACACCCAGCCCCACAGGAACCGCTCCTGCCTTTCAGCAGCCGAGGGCCAAACCTGCAGCCACAGGATCGGTGCTGGTCCATGCTGAGAGCTCAGCATCCCATCAGGGGCCTGGGTAGCTGCTGGGCCTTGTTTCGCTGAATCATGGAAAGACCAGCTACAAGAGTGACACACCTTGCTGCTGGCAGTCTCAGCCATCCGCTGTCCTTGGGGACAAGTTTGGGACTGAACATGTGCATTTTTGGCTGTGGAATTACGTGTAATTAGTTCCTTTCACTAAACCCAGTGTCTCTTTTTAGGTATACAGCCCTAAAGAAAGGCTGGCCTTTGTAGGAGAGATGGAGTCCAATAGATCATGGAACATATCATTAGGAGAATAATGCTATCTTTCTTATTTTCCTGAGGAATCCTTTGCACACACTGCATACATTTGTAATGAATAGAAGCCTTTCAAATGATTCAGTGACATGCTGCAAAATATCATACTTGGTTAAGCATTTTCTGTATGACCTAGACTCATATTCATGTCAACTCTCTATGATGCAGTGCTATAATATTAAAATTTTTGGTAGCCAATTGCTTTTGATATTTATATCCATTTTTAAGGGAATCACAATGAATAAATGTGCCCAGCTCTAACTTAATGCAAAATAAGCTGTATATAAACCAGTAAATCATTAATAGAATAAGTAATTTCCAAAGGCTGAAGACTGGATTGCATTTCAAACTTTCATCTGTTTTATATGTTTCAGAAATTACCAAAGGAGAAAACACATCATGTGTGATAACTGAGGTCCCCATCACGGACTGTTTACACAGTAGTGCTGGTTTATGTTTGATCAAATGATCTTTGTAAACCAAGGCATTGTGCACAGATTGTGCTTTGGGCTTGTTCTGCTTAATACAACTTAAAGACTGGGAACAGCAAACAGCAGAGGAAGATGAGAAATTCCCATTTAACTCCTCCCTCAGTGATTCCAGAAGTGAGAGCTGGGTGGCAAAGTTCTGTCTTTTATTAAACAACATGAAGGAGATAAAAGGAAAGGAGAGGGTGCTGACGCTAAGTGAAGAGGACAGGAAGGATTAAGATGCCTGTATAAGCACTAATTTCAAGAGCCAGACCTGCATATTTGTGTTTCTGGTATCCTTGTCTCCACTGAGGTCTGGGACTGAGGAGTTGTGCAGCTTGAAAGACCCTGCCAAGACTTCATTATGTTGAAAGTGTCTTCCCATTTTTTTAAAAATAATTTTTATTATATCTATTCTTATTTTTACATAGCTTTTCAGAGCCATATCATCAAGCAAATCCCTGTAGGAGGGCATCCAGGTTTCCTAGCAAAAGCTAGTTCCTTCATTAAGCCTTGCCAGGGATATTGGCATGCAGTCCATTCCCTCTTCAAGGAATAAACAACCCCATAGGCAATGTTCGATATGATTCATTCTCTGTGTGACTGTGACAGCATCAGAACCTGCTGAATGCAGCTGGATCTGAGGCCAGTGGGAGGACTGAAATAACGAGGAGGCTCGGCATGGAGGGAGCAGAGCTGGGACTCCTGTGCACAGTGAGGGACCTGCTGGCAATGCAGCATATGCTTGGCTCCCTTGACCAGGCCCAGGGAACAGGGAGGCTCAGGATTGCTTGGGAACTGCGATAAGGAACTGTGTTGTGTCAGGACATCTAGTCACTGGGAAACTGCCTCACATCTGGGCCTCCTGCACTGAGTGAACAGCTGCTGCTCCTGTCTGGGCCCATCTCAGATGCCAGTTGAAACAACTGGATTGAACATTGGAGGAGCACCATTTCTGGATCAAGGAAAGACACCAGCATTACCTGCCAGTTGAGAGGAGGCCAAGAGTCAATTCTCCAAGTAGAATCTGCCTGTAAGTGTAAAACTGCCCTGAGAAGAGGCAGCATTTCTCAGAATTTTTAGCATGTTGCCTAAATGTCTTTCATCTAGGACATCTAGGAGCACAGATAAGAAATTTTTACAACTTCTTGGGTGGCTATACCTTTTGGCAAAATCTTATTTTTGCTTTGCTCATCTAAACTTGCAGAATTCTTAATTTGGTGAGTGACAGTTAAACAGTTAGTGGCTGGTACAACTGAATTTAGCCATAAAACTAGAGAGGAAGAGAACTAGTGAATGAATCACGGAGAACAGTTAATACAAATGTGTGAGGTATGCTCACTGTGATTAGCTGTAGTCATATACAGTCTTGTAATTATTTGAAAATTGTCCAGAAATATGTTCTCTGAGAGCAAAATGAATGCAAAAAATGGTGTTGTGATCTTTCATTGAATCAATGAAATTTACATTAGGCACTCACTAAATTCCTGTTTACACAACAGACCTTAATGGCTCCAAAGGAAGCGCTCAAATGTAGTTGAAAAATAATCCCTATTTATGAAAGCCCCATAATATGCATTTACATAATCCCCACTTTAAAAAGCTATATCAGCTCTAAAGTTCTTCAGCTCAGAGATACACCCCAGGAGATTAAAAGTAATAAACAAAACAAAGGGGAAAAGATGTACACACATCCACCAACATGCACCACAGCCTTTAGGATTATTACATGCAGGAGGAGGCAAGGATAACCCACCAGCTCTCCTCACCCCACTCCACCTCCAGCAGGGTTTGTGCATGTGCACAGACATGAATACATGCACATGCCCATCTCTAAAAGTGGCTCTGCATGACTTTGAGCACGTGCATGGTACTGCAGTGTCTCTCAGCATTATGTCTGTCCTGGCTTTCCTGATCTTTCTTCACAAGTACAATATTGGTTCATCCTGTATGCCCAGTAAGTACCATAAAGGAACAAACAGTCTTAGCTCATGTTTCAAGATGTATGTAGCAGCTTTAGAAAGCAGCTGATCGGACATGGAACTGGTGGGTTGTGCACTTTATTTGTACTCAAAATGACTGGACAGTTGTTGATATTCCCATGTGACAGATGTGGCATTTTGCTGTCGAGGTGCTGTCCTTGAGATAAGAGGTACTGATCTGCACGGGCATGTTAATGCTGCTGAAGGGTTTGAAATAAAAAAAAGCTGTTCTTTACTGTGGAAAGCAAGCTGCTTCTGAAACGCTGATTATTCAGAAGTGTGAATTTGGTAGACTGATTTCTTACCTTCTGTAATTTTACCTTGTCTTTGCAGCTACCTATTGCTTAGGAACAAAATGTTATGAGTCTTGTCTGGTGAAGTCTGAGTTTTGCAATTCTGGTGCTTGGGTAAAATCTACATTGGATTCAGTGAATGTAAGAAAGGGAAAATAGAATTAATTTCCAGCTTTAGAGAAATACCTTTGTTGCCTGTACATTCTGAATTCTCTGTATGTCTTTTGCTTTAAACTCTTTGATTAGCATTTTTAATATAAATGAGAACATAGAAGCACAGGAATATTTATATCTACCCTCAGTGAATGCCAGCACTCAAGTGCTGTGGAGTTTTGTGTGCACAAAACTCATCCCTGCCCAGAGCTGCTGCGTGGTCATCCAGCTGTGGTGGTGCTGCAGGCAGAAATGAGAGTGATAGCCAGTGTGCAGCTGCATGCCCTAGCCTCTTCCCATCTGGCCCAGCCCTTCTCCAAAGGCCAAATGGTATTTTTCTGGTTTGCTGGGGTAGGGCAGGGTCCAGTGTCCCCTCTGCTCCTTTCCTGCTGCTGGTGTCCCTGCCTGCCATTCCTGAAGAGCTCTGCTCCCCTCAGCCTGGGGAAGTCTCTCCTATCTCTGCATAATGGCCAGAAAAAATCTTCACCTTAAACCCAGACTCATTCCCTGAGTGAGGTCAGGGGTAACAGGAGGCCTTAGCACCAGACTGCACCAGCTGCCCAAGGCACTAAGTGTTTCTTCCCAAAATAACACAGAAGGTTGGTAATTTCACTCTGCGTGTTCCCAGTTCAGTTCCACCTTAATAATGAAGCTTTTTGGTTTCCATTTAATGAGGATCTTTGCAGTTTACGTAAAGCAACCACATGAATAAATACTCAGTTTAGAACAGATAAGACCTGGGGGTGAGTTTGGTGGAGGTTCAGCAAGAAAGATTATGCATTCAGCAGATAAAGGTGTCTACAGTTCAAGTCTATGGGTCAAGTGGTGTCACTTGATCTTGTCAATCTAATATCAACTCAAACATGGAGCAGAAGCAGCTGTTATTTTACTGGAGTGAAGTAACAGGATCTTGGGAATCACCACACCTGCATCTGGTCAGACTCAGGAACTCTCTTGTGCTTGTCTCTCTGCAGCCAGCACAGCAATCTGCAGAGACCAGTTGCTGAGGAAGGGGAATTGCACAGAGAATGCTTCATTTTTACATTTTCCAATCATATTTGGTGTAGGACACAAGCGTTCCTTTATTCACCCCACTCCACACTGATTCCTCTAATGATGCACAGTTCCAGAGCTGATCTGTCCATATTGACAGGCCACGCTTTCCAGGTTGGCTTCCCAAGATAGTTTGAGAAATGTACAGATATAGAAAAACAGGGAGGCAGAAATTTTCTTTGTGGCAAGGCTGAGGTGCAAGTGTTGGGAAATGAAGGGATGAATCCCTGTAATTTTGTTGTTACTACGAATTATGCCTTGTTTAAACTCTCCACCTCAGGCTTTGATCTGCTATATTGGTGCTAATCCATATATTTATGCTTTGCTAGTATGGATTTAAAGCAGTATAATTCATCTCATTGTCAAGACCAAGAGTCTTTCTTATCTTCTGCCTGCACTATCACTGTGTCATAATTCTTGCACTTTTGGTGACTTGTCACCAGCCCTTTTGTGATAACTGAGGCAGAAGGCAAGTTTAGAAGGAAGGAAAACATCAATTTTTAATGAAATTAACTTCTCAGGTGATTACGTGCTTCTGGAGAACAGGAATCAGGCACCAACTTTCAAGACTACTCTGCTTCTCCCTGCCTGCACCCTGGCACACCAAGTACCCCATGTACCTGGCTCTTCTCACACTGGGAACAGGGACGTGGAATTCAGCTGTAGAGAGCTGATGCTTCTGGTGGCTCTTCACTGGTCCCATTCTCTTCAGAGGAAGGGAAGTAGTGAGCAACTGGGGTAGAAGATAATGCCTGGGACAGCATCTCACTAAGTAAGTGCTCTTTTGTAACAATGATGCCACCAACAAATTTCATTTCATCATCTCTTTTTGAGCCAAGCTCAATGATGAAAATATCAAACCTGGCCAGTTCTGAGGCTCATCTTTGACCAACTCATCCAGTAATTTCTCTTCGTGTGTTGCTTCTCAGCAACCTATGGGTTTGTGCCCTCCCTTTGGCCATTTCCTTAATAATTTAAATAGTTCTATTAACCTGTACTTCCTTCAGTCCCATAGAGAGCACTTTCAGGTTGTCAGCATCATGAAAACATCAAAACATAGCTGGCTGTGTAGGATCTTACCTGGAAGACAATGTTTTCTTGTACAAAGAGCATTGAACTGAGTGGGAAGAGCAGGTGCTGTAAGGGATAAACCTTTCCAGCCATGATGCTGGACAAATTCACACTACTGCTGTTGGGACAGGAGGAGCTGAGGATGAGGAGCCTGCTCAGTGCTTTGGCAGGATGTTCTATCTGTGAGTCACGGCTCTACAGGAGCCGCACCAGCCCCTTGGCCAGACAAGCTTTGCCTTCATTAACTCTTTCCTGTAGGAGACACAGAAGCCAATTAATTACAACTTAGACTTTATTCCATTAAACTCCTCTAAGCTCCAGGGGAAGAGCCTTAAAATTCTACTCTGATCCTGTTGCCACTGACGCCTGTAGAATCTCTCCAGACTTGGATGGGAAGAGACCTTAATTCCATGTTTGCTTTCAGCCTGGAGCATGGCCACTGCCAAGAGGGCCATGCCTCTGAATGCAGCCCCTCTTCCAAATCAGCACCTGCCTTAGGGAGATGCATTTTCTTCAGAGAATGATTTCTGCTGGTTCCAGCGACAATGCACGGTGGCCATACACTTTAGTTACTATCAAAACCTTGCTCCCCTGCCTGATCTCAAACTTCCATTCTGCTGCTCCCTGTAAAGACAAACCCTGAGCTGTTCACCTTTCCAACTGAACCAACTTTAGTTAATTGAATTTTCAAAGAGGGATCATCACATCTGAAATGACAGACATCACACTTACAGTTTTGCTTCTAGAAGAGAAATCTTCAGAAGCAGAGACTGTTACAGCTCCACAAAGCTGGCAAGTGGGCAAATCTTAGAAAAGAACTGTTCCTCAATCTCCTTTTCATAAACTATTTGTGCTTCAAAGAAGGCAGAGGACTGAATGTATGTTGTCTGTGTCCTACATTCTGGACTGCATTGTTGACGAGGCAGGAGTGGTCCCTGCTGTGTTACAAGAACAAGTGCCATCACCTAGTGCAGCACTACAGACATGTCTTTGCATGGGTTCTGAAGCCATAAGATACTGTACTGTGCACAATCTGCTCGTTTTTTACTCATGGGCAGATTTCTTGGGTGTTTGGTGTGGAATAGGTACAAAGTGATGAAAGAAGGGACATTATTTATACAGCATATGAAAATGCAACTGGTCTGTGTGCAGTTTTGGTCACTGCAATATAAGAAAGATATTAAGCTATTAGAGAGCGTCCAAGAGAGGGCAACAAAGAAGGTGAAAGGCCTTGAGGGGAAGCTGTATGAGGAGCAACTGAAGTCACTTGGTCTGTTCAGTAGGAGAAGAGGAGACTAAGGGGAGACTCTTCACAGTTACAACTTCCTTGGGAGGGGAAAAGGAGGGGCAGGCACTGATCTCTTCTCTCTGATGACCAGTGACAGGACCTGAGAGAATGGCCGAAGTTGTGTCATGGGAGGTTTTGGTTGGATATTAGGAAAAGGTTTTTCACCCAGAGCGTGGTTGGGCACTGGCACAGGCTCCCCAAGGCAGTGGTTACAGCACCAAACCTGACAGAGTTCAAGAAGCGTTTGGACAACACTCTCAGGCAGATACCGTGACTCTTGGGGATGGTCTTGTGTGGGGCCAGGAGTTGGACTCGATGGTCCTTGTGGGTCCCTTCCAACTCAGTTTATTCTGTGATTCTGTGATTGTGGATGTAGGACAGCAGAGTTCAAAGTAAAATTTCTCTTTGTTCCTGTGTGTTGCATGCAAGTAGCTCACTGGCATGGGCCCAGTACTTCTCAGACTGGTTACAGGACTGTCTCATCCAAGCTAGTGCCACAACTTGTATTTCTTGTATTTTGTTTAACTGTACTGTGGGCCATCAAACTCCCACTGCAGTCAATAGGCCCTCAGGATCTGGTCTTTCTCTCCAGTCATGGTGCAATGATGTGTCATCTCTTCGCTCTGTTCTGAACTCTTTTCTTCCCAGTCCCACTTATTTGGGTCAATGTTTCCTACAACCATCTAAACAAAATTCTTAGCAGCAACACAGAAGACTTGCTTTCTACTTGCTATAGTTGGTAGCTTGGATGTGTCCCAATCTGTGTTTGTCAGTAAGCCTATACACTGGTGCTGATGATAGCAACACGGCCTTCCCAGTGGGAATGGTACTCCACTTGCTTTTCAGACACCTGTATATCCCAGGAATCATAGGTTCGGGGCTCTACCTGTTCCTGAGAACACAGTGAGCACTTTCCTGCAAGCCTGTGCTGTTAACAACTGCACCTCCACTGTTGGCTAAATTGGACTATGGGCAGGTTTTGACACCTGTTACAGTTCTTATCTGGGTGAGGCAAGGCTCACGAAACAGTACTACAGACCTATCAGCTGCCTCAGACAAAACAGCTGTTTGTTCCTGTGTCAGCACTGCGGGTGGGTGGAGCACCAGTGACATTGATAGAAGAATTTTCTTTCCATACCAGGTAGTGAAACTGACTTTTGCTAGAATGTGTTCTTTTTTTCTTTCAAATTCCTACTCTGAGATCCTAAAGCTACATACAGTAACTTAAAGGTAGAACATTAAAAACTGCACTGGTGTGGAAGCTTGTATAGCCCCTTTTCTTGCACTGCTTCAGAGCTGCAACGGCTCCCCCTGACACTAAGTAGTATTTTCATTAGATACCCAACCTCTGGTTCTGATTAAATAACTTGTATAATTAGATTGAGACATCTGCTTATCCCTGGGGGAAGAAATCCCTTTCAGCACAGGACTAAGCCTGATTTGGTTAATTACCTTAGCAGTACTGTATTAATACATAGTTTCTTGATGGCAAGGAACTGTGGTATTAGGTTTATTCCTCCTTGCTTTCACAATATTATAGTAAGACAGTTTAGGGATTAGGAATCAGGCACTAAGCCCAGTATTTCCCTCCTCTTTTCACTCATGTCAACACTCTCCCTCGTTTTACTCTTTAAATATTGCCTGTTTTACCTGCCTGTGAATACAGTTTCCAGGTTCTTCATTGTACATGTAAGGACAATCTATGCCCAGTGACTGCTCAAAGCAATGCATCCTGTGGTACTTTTGAGTAATTAAAGTTCTGAGGGTTCTTTAGCAAAGTGAATTTCTCTCAACAAATGATTACCATTGGCACTGCTGTTTTCCAGTTCACCCTCCGTAAGCAGAGCAGTCCACATGCAGATGGACAGCGTGGAACATGGGGAGAGCAATGTGGAAATGCACTTGGGTTTGCAGATACCGTCCTTTTCCTCTGGCACCTGCAAGGTTGAACATCTGTGGGCAACTGCACTGCAAAACTCCCCCGCAACTGCAAGAAACCCAGATTCTCTCCTTTGGTCAAACTTGATCAAAAGTGAACAAACATATGCTGAAAAAGAAGCAATTGAGATTTGTATCCAAACTTGGAAAAAGCCATTCTCAGAAGAGGCAGGAGCTCTGAGGCAGAGCAGCTGGCAGACGCTGTCCTTGGGGCGTATGGCTGGTGCCTGATGACAGTGGCCTGGAGCAGGTGGTCCTGCCAAGGCCCTCCCTGCACACCCACCAGACTGAGCACCCCAAACTGCCACTACTGGCTCTGAGCTGATTATTTAAATAGACTGATCTGGGTACCCAAAAGCACTTCTGGAAATGGTGAGAGATAAGCAGGAGCATAAGGAACATTATGCAATAGAACATTTTTCCATCCACAGATGGAAATACCTAATAAGATAGAAATCATCTATTTGATAACCAAGCCATTATAGAACCAGAGATTCAGACTTCCCAGGGAAAATTCAGTTCTCAGAACCAATAGTGTTTACTATTTATATGACTTGCCAGCCTATCTAAAGGCTCATCCTTTTCAGAATGCTCTATGGGTAGCCAGAAGGTGCTTTCAGAAAGAATTGTCTGGATCCTTTTCAAAGTGAAAAATATATTCAGTGCAGAATTTAATTGTAAATCTGTGAGTTTTAGAAAAAGGTAATTGGGGTGGAAATCATAGGTGAGGAGAGGCACAGGAACGTAACATCAAATGCCTATAGGAGGTCAGAGGAAAGATACTCCGTCCAGCAGCAGAGGTGTAGGTAGGACTGTCAGGACAGCACAAAGCTCGCACCAGTGCCTCTCCAGAATAGCCCCAGGGCCTGACAGCTTGCAGAGATCTCCCATGACAGAAGTGAGGTTTGTTATTCAATAGCCACTAGCCTTTTTTAATCCTTCCACAACTTTGTCCGTTTTTTTTTTTTCCTGTTTATGTAAACCTTCAGCATGCACAACATTCTGCAGCAAAGATTTCTGCAGATAAATGACACACTGTGCAAAGAGCCACCTTCTTCTGTTTGAAGAACCAGAGCCAGTGAACAAGTCACCTCTGGGTGACTTCTTCATGCTACTCACAATTCCAGAGACTGCTCACATTTTGTCCTGCAGTCACGTCTTCTCATGCTGAGGAATCACAGTCTGTGGAGCTGTGCTTCCTGTGGATGCTGTTCTATACCCCACATCAACCTTGATGCACATTTCTGAATATTTTTCATATATATAAATTCTTTGTCAACTAGGAGAGAAAAATAGTTGAACAATTTAACTGAATTTCTGTGACCTGTATTCTCAAGGCTACTGGGCCACCCAAAGCAGCAGTCAGGAGAGCAGTGCCTCTCAGGGTCGAGGCTGCTGTGGGGCAAATACATTCAATTTGAAAATATTTAAAGGCAACAAAACTGAACAGTGTGGTTTTTGTTAGCATCTAAACTAGCCCTTTGCTGGGCAAATGGTGTCAATAAGCTTTCTCACATTCCTTCTGAATAAACCAGTGGGGAGGAGGGCAGGCACTGCAAAGGAGGCAGAAGCAGCAGGAGTGTTCATCACAGCCCCCCTCAGCACAGAGTCCAAGGACTGGTCTCCTGGCACACCAGTTCCAGTTCGTGCTGAGGAACTTTTCGCTTATTTTTTCAGGTCAGAAGGTGAGTACAGGTTGGATTTTGTCCTGGGTACTTTTCATTCCTTGTAGCTTTCACATGGAAGCATGAAATATAGCCGGATACATTTCAAGCAAGGCAATGGATTACCTTGTACCGACATGCGGGCCCAAGGTGTCCATTATTTATAGACCTCATTTTCTTGTAGCAAATTTGCATAGATGAACTTCCAGTAGATGACAGGCCAGAGCTGTGAGGCTTGCGAGTCGGCACAGTTACAGGGAGCAGGATAATCCAGCAGCCAGGCATCACTTTGCGTTATGTTGCACCAAGACTGAACCAACCTGGCCACAGACTGCGGAAGAGCCTGGAAAAAAGGGGCAGTGGAAAATTTTGCCAGAAAACTGAGACTGCTGATATGTCATGTGATTCTGGAGGCAATATGTCATGATTCCTCACATCACTTTGCCATTATGACTGCTTAGCAAGTCCAGTGACCACATCCAGATCTGCCAGTGCTGTGCAGCCACAGTGGATACAGGGGATTCAGGCCCTGTCGGGGGGCTGAGGTCTCATGTTGTCACTTGGAGTAACTTTCAGCTTGAGAGAAAGCAAACTGCTTTGTCAGAAACTACACAAACACTCCTATACCAGGCTGGAAACAGACGCTGCCAGGTGTCAGCTGGGTGGATTGCTGCTGTTGTCATCAAATGAATTAAAAGTATTGATCTGCCAGGAGCCAGAATGTCAAGGGAGACTTGTTGTTTCCCTCCCTGGTGGCAGGTCAAAAATGGTCCTCTGGGGATGAGGCTTACCAGTGCATGTGGTAGAAGGGTCTATCTGTTCCCTGTCTGCAGCTCAGCTCTGAAGCCAGGGAGCCACCACTGTAAGAGAAAAGGGATCACAATGTATACCTGTCCCTGAGAAAAAAGTGTTGCAGAAGCCATATGAAGCTAGTATCTCATGAGAAGGGGTCAGTGGCTCATGTTACCTTCTGAGAGCTTCTGCAGGGAGAAACGGTGTTAAGAGAACACACTGGTGGGAGGGAAGTGATGGGCTGGCACAAGCATTGTTGTGCTGCTGTGCTCTGGCATTCCTGCTCCTGAACAGGTTATGCCAGTGGTGGGACCCTACTCCTCCAGCTGCCCTGGCCAGGGCTCTCCCTGCTCCCTGCCAGCTGCAGCCATTCCTCCACAGCCCTGCAGCTGCAGGTGGCACAGGAGCAAGCCCTGTCACCAGGGAGAGTCTGAGCAATGCTAGATCCAATTGCACAAAGCTGGATCATGTACCACAAAACCAGATTTGCTTAGTTAATCCTCTGATTGATTTTAAGGCCTTGCTGAGACTAAAAAATATTAAGAGATTTGTGCTGGTGGCACCTTCCAGCACAGGAACCAACTTCCCTGCCGTGCACCGAATGTTTCCTGGCCATGGCCTGAGACTCTTCCCAGCACAGATAAGCCCTTAGCTCCTCCATTTAAATTCTATCAACTTTCTCCTTGTTGAGGCTCTATCTGGAAGATGAACACTCATGCACAGAGGCCTCAAAGGGTGCCAAGTCCCAGTCCAGTTCTCCAGGCACTGGCTGCAGCTGGGCATCCCATAGGGACACCCTTCTGGTGTGGAATGCTGACCCCTTGGCCTGCCACTGAGGGGGCAGAGGGTCTCTCATCACAGCTCTCAGGAATTTCAGCCAAATGTGCTTGGCTTTTTCCCTATAATTTTCCCCTTGATCTTTGAATCTCACTGTTAGAAATTCCCTTTCCCATCTCACAGAGCATTACTGTTGCCTCGTGCTCAGTCTGGCAGAAGCCCTGCAACATTCCTTATTGTTCCCTGTTTCCCTGCTTCAACATCCCCAGCCCAGTTTGGATGGGGTACAATGTGCTGAGTGTGCAGACCTGAAACACTTGCTCTTGCCTTTGACTACTCATGTGCTTGCCTGTTTTTCCCAGCACCTGCCTCCTCATGTCCAGATTCAAACTCCAGATAATGTAGCCTGGCTAGCCTCCTGGGCAGGGCTGTGTATGCTGGGAGAAATGCTGGCCTTGAAAATTGGGTGTGAGTCTATGGGATTCCTCAGATATTTTCTGCCACTGGGATTGTCTGGAAGATGCTGAAGTCTGACTCTCCATTTCAGATATCTCAAGTTTACACCAGAATTATGCCCGGTGCCTGGCAGGCCACTGTCCTAGATATGGTACACCAAGACACAAGCAACGATATCATAGAAGCTCTCCAAGGAGACTTCTTAAGTAGCTCTGATCACTGCTCCACTCCAGACTCTGCCCAGGGCTTGGGGGCCCAGCAGGAAGAGCCACCCAGCAGAGACTATCTACAGCACAGAATGGTGCTGGGCACAGATGCCACTGAGTAGGATCTGGGCATGTTTGTGGTGGACTAATTCTGAGGCACACAGAAAAAACAGATCCCAGCCTTCTCCCTGGTGCTGGCAGAGTGCTGCCCTGTGGCCTCGGCTCCAACCTGGCATATGAGGCCAGGCTATAAGTGGAGCAGGGAGATGCAGCCTCCTGAATTTCCTCTCTTGGTTTTGCTACAGCTGCAGATGTGGAAGTCTTAGACTGCACCCAGTTATGTACTCCTGAGCATCACCACTCAGTCTGCTTACAAAAGCTTGGTGCTGCACAACTCCAGCGGAGCAGGAGCATGGCGGGTGGCATCTGGAACACAAAGCTTTCAGTCATTCAGATGCTGCTGCCAGATCTGCTCAGTGCTGCAGCACAGCATAGGCCAGCAGCCTCTCAGACGTGTGCCAGGTGAATCTTGTCCCAGTCTCAGGGCACACCTGTGCACAGTGCAAGAGACCCACCACAGACTACAAGGTGAGCCAACTGAAAAGGAGGTTTTTAACAGCACCTTGAAAGAGGATGAAAAACTCAGGGGAGGGCTCGTAAAGTGCCAGAGGCAAATGAAAAGATCCCAAACCAAGACATGATTCTAAAGAACCAAACTCTTTTTCTGGCTCCAACACCACTTCTTTTTCCTGCTACAGGGCTGAGGAGTATCACAGATCTGGTAGCTTTTGTTGATGTGACTTAAAGAGCAGTGCACATACTGAAAAGAAGAGCACAGAATGGGAAGGGAGGTCTGGTAAGATTCCCAGAAAAGGAAATGCTCCAGCACAAGTTTTGGAGGGTTTTCAATGAGCACATGAAGCAACTTTGCTGCTTGTGAGGATGCTCAGGAAAGGGAGAAGCAAGAGACTGCAAACCATTCATGCTGGTATGAGTTCCACATTACACAGTGGAGTAAACAGTGTGAAACACCTGTGTAACAGGGGCTTAGTAAAAGTAGGTTGTGCCAAGCAATTCCAAAAGACTGTTTCACCTGAGACAATGACTTTGCTAGAATTAATTTTTATTGCAATAAAACAGTTGATATAGTGCTGCATAATGAGCTTAAACCAGGGAACTCACAGCAGAGTTCCCAAGGGGCAGAGCAGCAGGGGCTGGTGAGCAGGCAGGTGTCCAGGTTCATCCATCAGGGTGTGCCTGCCCTGAGAGCTGGCGTGGCCAAGCCACTAGTGGGGTGCAAACTGAACCCACAGAGGATCTAGTTCACAGACACATTCCTCTTGTGGGGCAGAGATGGACAGCAGGATTTTGTGAGCCTCTAACTTCAAAAGATCGGTGGCCATGACAGGCAGAGAATCTGCTGGGATCACACAAGCTGCCTTGTTCCTGCTTTTTAAAGTAGTATGAGAATTGTGAAGCTGCAAGACAGGAATGTGGGCAGAGACCTGACAGATCCCTGTAGCTCAGCTGAGCAAAGCCCTGTTAATAACCTGAAACCCCCAAGGGAGGGAGGGACAGCCAGTTCTGGTTTTGCTTAACCAGGGTCTCCTGCCTACAACATTATAATATCAAAGAACTTTGTGTTGAGAACTAGATACAACAGCAAGTGCAACCCCAAAAGGACCAGTCCTGAAGATCTCAGTGGAGTTTGCTGCAGGAGGGTAGAATTTAAGTCGTAGTCTGGAGAAGCAAAGACTCAGAGGACAGGATCAGTCCCTAATTACCTTGCAGTTAATGTGAATATGCAGCAGGATGAGGACAGGGAGGGGCAGGAGACACAAGCATGAGAAGCACTGATGTGGAGCTAGGGAAGGGAAAGTTTAGGCTAGGTGCAAGTGGGAAAAAAAGGCCTTAAAAAATTACTGGTGTAAGACATTCCTACAGGCAGGGGGCTAAAAATGTAGTCACAGGAAATATTTACATAAAAGTCAGATGCAGTTTGAGCAGGGAAGTTTCCATGAATGAAAGGGCCTGGCTCAGAGTTCTAGCAGGACCCAGCTGTCCATCCCAGTCCACCCTAGTTAGTCATTGCTGGTGGCTTCCAAACAGCCCTGGGTACTCAGTGCCTCTACTGGGAAAATGAGTGGGCTCTGATCATGTAACCAAGGCATCATTTTCAGCAAGAATTCTTTGGACATTTAACATATTAATATTTTAAAAAGAACAGAGATGTGTTATTTAGAAAACACTCCAGAAAGGTAACTCTCTCTTTTTCCATGAAAAATGTATTTGCAGCAAGCACCAGGTGCTGCTCTGTTTTAATCTAAGTTAAGGACTTCTGTTCCAGCTCCAGTACTGATTACTCTCCATAAATCATGCTCAGTCTCACATCCCCTCCGTCATATCAAGGCACCCCTCCATGAACACATCCAGTTAGACATCCACTCAATTGATCATGTTCACTCAGGCTTCCGCTCAGCCGATCCCAGACAGCCAGCCTTCAACTGCGTTATTCTTCAGTGTCCACAGACATTTACAGTTTTTGTTTCCAATAACCTCAGACTGCAAACAGAAGGTGGTTCCTAGATACAACGGATGAAATAATGTAGAAAAACAAATTGTATGACCCAAACCCCAAGTAACAAAAGATGTGCTAAAATAAAAATGTTAATATAGAACCTTTTGCGCAATTAGGAATAACCTTACCAATACTTTGAATATTTTCCAGTGAATTGTCTGGCCTATCTCTCATGACACTAACTTCAATCAGTTGAGAATTAGAGCTTGGCTGCACTTGTTATGGATGGAGCCAGACAACAAAAACAAGTAAACCAAATGGTAACATAAATTTCAGTGAAAATATAATCCTACTCTGTTAGTGAACTAATGGTTTTGGCTGAGAATGTACATTTACCAGACTGTCCCTTTGCATGTAATGAGTCAATTCCAATTTCCTATCATCAAATTTGTAGGTGGCCGCAAAGAAAAATGTTTAATAGCGTTGTACTATAACACTGAATTTTTAAGTTTGCTGATTGTGGATTGTTTCACTGTCCAGGTTTTCCCCCCAGTTTGAGGTCTTACTTCTGCATTTCAGGAACTAAACAAGAGGCACATCTGGCAAACAGATTATTTTGAAGGACACTACACAGAAATAATTGAAAGAATTTGGACCTGGCCTAAAATCTCTGAGACTGGAGCCTCCTTTTCCTGACAGGATTCAGGAAGCAGTGCTTCCATATTTATTTAACAGTGAGAATATGTCAGTTCGTTCAAAAATGTGGAAGTCCTAATAATCTCAAGGTTACCCTTATAGTTGTGGTAGGCTTTAATGAGAAGCACTGTCTCCCATGGGAGATGAACTAGTGGTTCCAGCCACAGCAGTCTGATAAAAATTCCCACTAACAATAAATATCTTTCCACCCGACCTTGTACTTAGCTACTTTCTAAAAGAACTGTCTAAAGTCAGGAGGACCTGCTTTGGACTCACAACTCAACCTTTGAGTTTCAGGAGTGGGCCTGTCCACAGCTGAGGAGAGTCTTCTGGTTTCTTCCCACCAAAAAACTTGTTTATTGTAGCCTCAGATGAATCTTTCCTATAACTGTGGTTAACCTCTTCCTATAGTTAGGCTTCTTATGATTCACCTATGCTAAGTATTTTGCAATTAAACTCCCCCATAGAGCAAACCAAGCCTTTATTACAGCTGCAGAAGGCTTCTTTGTCTGGCTGAACCGGGTCTTCTACTTCTGTTCCCATGACTTTTTCTTAACAAGTTTGCAAGCTGTCATCCCTGGGTTGTTGCTGGGACCATAAGCTTTCATGAGATGGTTTTAAAGTACAGACAGAAAAGGTGGTAGTGCTGGCAGTGGGGGGGTGTTTCAGTCACTTCATGTAAGCCTCTATTCTTTGAGGTTAATAATTTGTTACTTCGTGAAAAACAACAGTTTTATGAGATGGGTGAATCACACATTTTCCTCTAGCAAAATGAGCCGCCAAAAGAGAGCAAGGTACATATCTCGGTATGTTGCTAAAATCACAAACAAGCAACTGGCAAAAAAAGGACATCTATCACAGCGAAAACAATCTGTGCCACGCCAACAGCTCCAAAAACAAATGCAGGAAAAGAAGGTCTAAAATGTTACATCACAGTGAAAAACACTTCTGAGTAAAAAAACCAATATTGACAATATCTAATTATTGGTGAAATCTATTAGGAAAACATTTTATGTTCTGAAAGGCTACTTGCAGTTCAGTAACAATCCCTCAGGTTTTCTATAGGAGGGCTTAAAAGCTTTTCAATAAATTCAGGAGAAGAAAAGAATGGTTTAGTTCCAAATCTACGCCAAAGTTTGCTGTGTAATTACAAAGAGTAAACGAACTTGTGTATGTGACTCCTCTATTTCCTTCTCACACAGTGTCTTCTACACTTGAACGACAGAGCACAGAACCTGAACACGAAGGCTTCATGTTTTATTAATGGTGTCCAATTCATTTCCTGTTTTCATGCTGATAATCTACTGAGGGAGAGGAAGGGAACTCAGGTGGCAAGACCTCAGATCCATTTTTCTTATACCCATGAACAGTTCACAAGTGGATATTTCACTAGCAAAATCTCTTTATTGCATGTATTACTGCATTCTCTGGGAAGCTTCACTGGGCTGGCTTCTCTGCTGCTGGCACACACCTCTGAAAGAATAAATGTTTTCAAGGCAAGTTCTCTTCAAGGTGAAAGCTTTTAGGTTTTAATTCAGTCAGTGCTCCGTAGTTATTTTCACTACTGTCCTTTCCACAGAACTAACCTCATAATACACCAAATTACTACCCTGGCAGAAATCTCCTCATCAAACAAAATTCACATTAGCAATACCATTCTCTGTTTCCAGAAATGCCAATATATCCCCCATTAAGACAAACCAACACAGTGGTCAGCCCAGTAGATATTCACAGAGATTTTTAAACCAAAATAATGTTACTGGTCCTGCAGAATGAAGACATCAGTGTCCAAGAAAGAATCCCCATTTTCCTGTTTCTCAAGCTGATAATACAACAAAGGCCTGGGTCTCGTAAAACACTCCTGCAATTAACATAAAATAATGTTTTTATTTTTCAGAGAAGAAAAACTGAAATTCCCCAGTGATTCTTGTACTGGCCAGAGATGCCCCAGTCTGTCTCAATGCTTCTCATTACCTCAGAGCAGCAAATACTTTAACAGCAATGACTTGCCTCCAAACAGCTGCTTCCTATAACACCCATTGGCCACTTTCTCAACAAGAAGAAAGCCCTTCTCTCCACAGCCTGTGAGCTGCCAGTGTGGTCATGCTCCATGGCAGGGGGTGGGGCTGCACCACTGAGCTCTTGGGGTTTCTTTTAGGACATTTTTCTTTGAAAGATAACCAGAACTGCAATGAGATTTTAACCTCTGCTGCATTGGCAGGCAGACGTGTGCCTGGAGGTGCAAGTGTGTGGTCTTGGGTGTGGGGAAGAAAGGAGAAGGGTGGTGACCTGAAAACTGGAATGGAGTTCAGAGCAGACTTTTTTTGGTTTCCTTTTTGTGTTTTTTTTTTGTTTTGCCTTTCCTTGCATTGGGAACCCCGAGCATGAAAATGCAAGAGTTCCCTGTCCTAACAGTAATGGAATGAAAGCATACTGGCAATGTGTCACTTTCTGCTTTATAAGCCTCCTGGCTGTAGACAGCCGCAGTTTTAGGCCTTCCTCTGAAACCATGAGGACTAGGAAAGTATTATTTTTTTCAGCGAGAATGGGGATTCTCATGTAAGTGACGACCTGTGGAGCTAGGACCTACAGGACTACCCAAATGCTGCAATAATAGTTTTAAAATGTGAAAACCGGCAACCTGATTTTCTGGCTGTAAACACTGAGCTTGGACCTAATATACACAAACCTGTATGTCCCACTTGAGACTCAGTGCTCAATTTTTATGTGTCTCAATTATATAGACCTGGGATTCTGGGGGTGAAAGAGAGAGAGGACTGAGGTACTCTTAGACAACAGACAATTTTTTTTAAAAACATGTTGCCAATCTCCAGTGACGGAGATTCCATGTTTTCATGTTTTCTATTTAGTCATCCTTACTGCTCATTTCCAGATGCACAGCAGCTGGAAAAAGTCTCCCAGATTTCACTGAAATACTGGCTACTCCTCAGTGGAGTGTGTGAATTACTTTGTGCCTTCAAATGACCCTCATGCTTGGGCACCTGAGTAGAGAATTTTTTTTTTTTTTCCAAAATCTAAGTGAAAGCTTAGATTGAATTTTCAAGTAATGAAACTAAAGTGTTAGGCAGAGCAAAGCATTAGAGAAGCTGTTATTATTGAAGGTCTGACAGGGCACAAAGACAAGAACCCACATTCCCATCCCTAACACAAAGATATCTATTGCAAATAAAACTTAGTGAGTGGTTGGCTCACCCAACCCAGCTGGCATTGCTGACAGTTTTGTTCTCTTTTCAAAGTTTTACCTAATGATCATTTCCCCATAGAGGTGCATGGCACTGTATTTAAATATACTTTAGACCTGTAGCTATTGACTCCCCATACACACTACCTGTGTATTTGCTTATGCTTTGCTTTAACATCAGAAAACAGTCATGTCCTTTGTGGAGGCAGTACATAAAATAATAATAAAAATAATCATAATAATCAGTGCGAGAAGTTTTCTGACTGAGGGGGAAAATTAATCAGTTTGAAATCATTGATCTTTTTTTTTGGTCATCTGCCACTTTGAATACTGATTATTCTCATGTTGGGCTGTAAGAGGACAGATATTTACCACTGAAAAGAGAAGAGCTAACAACTCTCAAGGCATCAGCAGGCTCTGCAGACAGATATTGTCATAGGATGGCATGTTATGTAAGAACTCCTTAAATGCAAGCTACTCTACATTCTTGGCAGCAGACCACATAAAATTTCCCAGATGTTGATGGGCTAAAAAAAAAATATATATTATATATATATTTATATGAAAATCACCTTATCATTTACAATGCAAATCTTGGAACGAAAGTTAGCAAATTAAACTAGAGATTCACCTAAATTAAGCTGGCATTCTATTCTGGTGCTTCAAACTCTGAAAACATTGCTGGCTCACAAAACAAGCCCTGGAATGATTAGCAAAAACCCTCCTTCAGAGGCATCAGACGAGCAATCCCTTTGAACCTTCACAGCACATCATAAATGCTCAGCAGAGTTACAGTGTGGCAGTCCCAGTGCTATCAATTATTTACCCTTTTTCTGTTTACCTTCAGGCAGCAAGTAATTATTTTTAAATATTAATTTAGTTGTGTCATGTACAGTTTGTGGTTTAGCCCTGAGATCTGAGATACAGAAAAGCAAATTGCATCTCAAATCACATTTAGCTGGTGACGCATTGATAGTCGGATCCCCAGTTCAGCTACTCAGCAGCTACACTCAACTTCTTCCATCATTAGAAACAGAACTCTGTTCATTGCAGAAAAGTGAAAGCAATTTTCTTAATAGGAAAAAACACTTCTTTTTGTAGCCTAAAAGTCTCAGAAATTGAAAAATCTATTTTATTCTAAAAAGTTTGGTTTTTTCAGATGAAGATTTTTTCTCTCCCCTTTTGTTTCCCTCAGAATTTTCCCCAGAGTGTTTCTTTTTCTTTATCCTCAGCTAATTTAAGCTGAAAAGAAGTTAGCTGTTGTTTCTGCAGCCCCAAGAGGAAAAGGTCTTGGAAACAAAGCTCACCTTCCTGCACTGAAATCACCACTTCCTGAAACCTGAAAAGAGAGGATGGTTCTTGTCAGCTCATATGAATGCCTCTCCACAGGGGACTGGTTCTTTCTTTTAAAAGTTTATACTAGAAAAACAAATACTCATTTTAATGTCTCTGCATGAAGGCACAGATATGTGCCCACAGAGAGATAGATGCAGTATCAAGTTCAGAGCAAACTGCTGGTTCCACTGATGACAGCAAGACTGGGATCTTCCTGAGGAAAAACAATTTTGAATTTTGGAGCAGTTTGGTGTTAATTTTTTTTGCCCTGTTGCACTTTCAGCTTTTTCTTAGCATAAGTTCTTGCAAAAAGCCTTGATTTTAGCTGTTTCTGAGACAGAATCAAGGAGACCTGGAATCTCCCTGACAATCAACCTTGTCTAACGTCACTGGTATTGCTGGTGTTCTGGTGGCACTTGTCAGCCTCAGCCATCCATTTCCCATCCTGCTAGGTTCTACATGATTCTATCAACACTAGAAGCAGCTCCTGACAAAGAACATGCAGTCACACTTTGAAATGAGATGCTGCACTGAAAAACAAAAATGAGAAAAAGCAAAACAGGGTTCATGTGCTCCTAGGAACAAGCTAAGGTGTAATACCATTCCAGTGAAGGACTGTTTGTAAAATTACCTAGTGAATTTCATTGTTTCACGAAGAGAAAAAACACATCTGTTGAAATAGAAGTGTCACAAAAGTATTCGTCAAACCTGCAGTAAAATCGGGAAAACAGAAACAGAAATTTAGTGTTAACTATTAAGGCAAATATGCTTGAAACTATTAGAAGATCAGCTGTAGAATTCAGGTCTTCAGCCACATGTGGGAAACAGTGTGAGCTTGTCACAACCTGTACTTTATTTTGCCTGTCTGTAAATGCCTCCACAACAACATGACACAAACTGGAGGAACAGAGTGAGGCTCCTGATCATTATTTAAATGAATGAACTTCTATAAATTCTATCTGATCCATGGACGTTGTGTCAGTGTTTGCAAACATCTCTGAGCCAGGGAAATAACTAATTTTTTTGGCTTGCATCCCATTTACCCCAGAAACAGCAGCGACCAAATGCTGCCTGGACAGATGCCAAGTTTCTCTTAGTCTTGGTGAAGACATTTAGATCACATCATTTAACTAAGTCATTTGTCCAAGGTGAATGAGGATAATGGCTGAAGAACCAATTTGTGTGTTAAGTAAGGGTAATGATGGTGAGTCTCCTCACCGGATGCTGGGCTGGTGCACCCTGTTCCTGAAGCAAGTAGGCAGAAAACCACAGATCCCCAAAGTGAATCAGTTCTTTCAAAAGTGTGAGCTGAAGCTGAAACATCATGGACCACGTCTGGAAACAGCAAGATGTATGAAATACCATTCCTGTGTCATTCCTGAGTGTAACATACCTTACTACATCACATGCAGTGTAAATGCAGCAATCAGAGACCCTGATTTTATCAATTCAAGTTCTGTAAGAACTTGACAAGACCCAAACACCACTAGTATCCAAATTCAGCCTTCAGCCTAGCTCTTGTTCTTGATACTTTTCACAGAAGTGAATCTCACAATTTACTGATGTGATATCATTGTGAAGCAAATAGGAATGCCTGTGATGCTTTATAACTTTTACGTGGTCACCTGCTATTTTTTGACACATTTTTCTACAGGCAATTCAATTTCTTCATCTTTTAAGAGTTATTCACACACGTAAAGCTATTCTGGTGTGTGTGAATTCGGCTGGTACCCGAGGCAGAGGAGGGCTGAGGAGGAGGAAGTCTGAGAAGGAGCAGGGCAGAGGAGGAGGAGAGCTGAGGAGGAAGGCTGAGGAGGAGGAAGACTGAGGAGCAGAAGGGTTGAGGAGGAGAAAGGCTGAGGAGAGAAAGGGCTGAGGAGGGGTAGGGCTGAGGAAGGGTAGGGCTGAAGAGGAGGAAGGCTGAGGAGGAGGAGGGCTAAGGGAAGGGCCGTGCAGCGCCGGGTCGGGCACAGTCGCTGCTGGCGCTGTCCGCGGTGCTGAAGGGCCGGCCCCGACGCCCGGCTGCCCTTCCACGTCACCTGAGTGCACTGAACCGTTTAGGGAGTTCGGCCGTACAGCAGCCCTCGTATTATCTCGGTGAAAGCGAACCCTACCATGGGTTAGGTAAGACTAAGTGTGGTCTGTTTGGTTTTTTTCTCAAGATGAATTCTGATTCCCACAGATGGTTTTGAGGGACAATCAGGGCAACCAAGAAAACAGTGACATGCAGAAATGGCTGATAAAATTGCAATGAAACGTCTGTTGTCATTGATTTTGAGCCTGCGGGCAGAGATGAATGATTGAAACACCAGGCTTGTTAAAGCTAGAATGCTTTTGATTTCTCTTCTCTGTGCTAAACAAGATTTAGCCAGAGGGAAGTTAACAATCAGCTAATTGACATTGAATTAAGCATGAAATGCAGTATAACTACTTTTCTTCTGAAATACCCTTCAACAATGTTTTAACAAGGTTTTTAATTATTGATTATTGCTTATAACACACAGTAAATCTTTTATTTGTTTTTAAATCTTATGTCCTTCAAAGGTATCAGATTGAGTACTCTCTGTAGTTCACCTCTCTGCTGATGGAAACCAAACAAATAATCAAAGAAAAACTGTAACTTCTTTCTGGCAAAGCATCATAGCATAACACATCAGTTATCTGGGTCAGGTTAGGGAACAAAAATTCCATAAGCATTTTAGGAAGTCCACTGTATCCTTCAGCAAAGGCGGGGAAATCGAGAGAGAACTATGGTGCATTTACAGACAACCCTCTGAACTGATCATGCCTTTGGGACATGTTGTGGTTTAGCCTTGGCAGGCAGCTCAGCATCATGCTGCAGCTTACTCACTTTGCCACAGTGAGATGGGGGAAACAATCAGAAGAGTAAAATTGTGAAAACTCATGTGTTGAGATAACGATAGTTTAAGAGGTAAAGCAAAAAGTGTGTGTGCAAGCAAAACGAAACAAGGAATTCATTCCCCACTTCCCATGGGCAGGCAGGTACTTGCAATCCCCAGGACAGCAGCGCTCTGGCATACCTAATAGTAACTTGGGAACACAAACACCGTTTCTCTGAATGTCCCCCTTTCTTCCTTCTTCCCCACAGCTTTTATTGCAGAGCACGATGTTATACATTGTGGAATATCTCTTTGGTCAGTCGGGATCAGCTGTGCCCTCTCTCAGCTTCTCCTTCAACTCCAGTCTCCTCATGGGGAAGGAGCAGTTTGAGAGGCAGAAAAGGCCTTGATGCTGTGTAAGCAATGTTTGGCAATAACTAAAACATCAGTGTGTTATCAGTGCTCTTTTCATCTCAACTGCAAAAAGCAGCACCATATGAGCTACTATGAAGAAAATTAACTCTAGTCCCACCAAAACTGGTACAGAACAGTAATAACATTGGAAGAACTATCACATGCATTAAAAAAAAAAAGAAATGCTTGTTTGCTGCATCTGAGAACCAGGAATGGTACAGACAGCAGCGGGCACAATCATCGTCAGTGCAGCTGCATATGCTGCATGTCAGCTACAGCATGGTTACTGCTCAGCACACACTGAGGTGGGGAGGTGGCAAAATCTATGTTACTGCTTGCTAAGGAGAGTGTGAGAGCCCGAGTTTCCTCAAAGAATTATACTGAATGCTTCAGTACAATGATCAGGAAAATGATGATAAAAACCAAATACAAGAAAAGACAGATTTTTGTGTGTTTGTAAGAGCTTACTATTGCAGCAGTGGACATCACTCCTTAAAGTAACTGATGTCTCACGTGTGAGGTGCTCTCATTTCCTTACAGAGGCACAGAGGCTTGAGGAAACCAGTGTCTTCAAAGAGACCCCCACCTTGTCAGCAACTTTAAGATAGTGGTCCTTCTATCTCTGATCTTCTTGGTCTTGTTTATCCAAAAATCCTCCCTTGACGCTGAGAAATCATCATAGTCAAATGTTCATCACCGTAGGAACATGTTAACCACCACTATCAACACCAAATTTTTTTGTAAAATGGAAGTCCCAAGAGCTTTCATGTTGATAGCAAGGCAGGTGCTGCTTGGCTGTGAGGAGAAGACTGCAGCCAGCAGGGCTGAGCCAGATGGGGCATTGTCAGATCAATCTGTTTCACCGAGCACAGAAAGGTGAGTGTGCACACAAGAGCAGGTAAAAGCGCTTGTGGGAATTTCTCTCCCAGTTCACTATAAATGGGACAAAGAAAATCTTTCCAGTGGCTCTCAACATATCTAGCAGATTGCACTGCCTATAGACTTTAACTCTCCAAGGGGCAATCTGTGACACTGTGCTCCCTTTCTATTCTCCAGTACTGCACTACTTTCTTTCTATGCTCATTGATAGCCAGGAAATAAGTTAAGGTTTGGTTTCTTGGGTTTTTTAAAATCAAACCTAAGTGGTAGAGCACAATTTATCAAGCAAGAAACACTGCCTAGAGGGAGCGGAGTGCTGAAAAAGGGAGAGAGACAGTATTACTTTAAGCTCTGAGTTCACATAAAGCATTCCCATTCAGCAGGTGTAGACATCAGAATAAATAGCCTTCTGGCAATCTTCCAGATGGCCTAAAACTCCAGGCATATTCAGCTTGATTACCTTAGATTTTTTTCAGGCTTGCTGTCTCTGCACTTACTTGTTCTACATCCCTTGCCAGCTACAGAGAACCAGCTGTGTCTGGCCTATTGTGTGAACATCTGGTTCTGACTGTCATATCCAGCTGTGAGTCTTCTGCAACACAATTCCATTACCTACTAGTATAGACAAGTGAAAAATAATGAACTTTGGAAGAAACAATTTTAAACTACTCATTCACAGAAAAGGGAGTCTAAGTAAGTTGTGGCTTCTCAAAACCTTGTCCAAGCGTAAATGACCAAAACAGGGAGAATATTGGGCAGGTAGCCTAAAGTGCAGCAGCCAGATACAGTTATGTACTGAAAGGATGGGGTGACTGTTATTTCCTTGTCAAATGACTGTTTTAATCTTTAATCTGCTTCAGCCTATTTTGCTGGATGTCATGTAGGTGTATATCCCAACTTGCAGTAATTGCTATTAGTAATCACCGGTGACATGCTGCCTTTTTGAATCCTGAGACCAGATTCAGGCACTTTAATACAAAAGCAAGCCTCAAGGAAGTATGCGAATGACAAAGAGAGCTGGAGACGTGAGTTCATATCCCACAGGCAAGCTTAGGAGACTCAGGCAGGCTGGGCAGGTGAGAAATACTTCAATTGCCTGTGCTAAGTGGCTGCTGCTGCTGCTACACCATAACAGAGAGCCATGGGCCCTGTGCAAGAGAAAAGAGGGAGAGGGGAATTTCACTTGTGTAGGTGCTAGTGGCATTACTGGAATCATTGGTCTGGGCCAGACTGTTCTCAGCTGTTCCCCAGTGAGGACAGGTATGAATTTGGAAGGAAGAAGAGGAAAGAAGAGATTAAGAATATTAATACTTTCCTGCATGCCTTTGGCTCTGTGAAGGGGCAGACAGTTTTCTAATCCACTCAGCTCATGGGTGTAGTTCATAGCACACAGAGTTCACACTGCCACAGGAGAACCTAGAAAACTTTCCCATGACAATATAAACCTGGAAGAAATGAATGTTTACCAAAGCACCCTGTAAGGAAGATGGAATGGGAATCTTGGCCTCACATATCAGTACAACCGCTAAGCACACAGTAGGATAAAGCCTCAACCTGTGCATCTCCACTGCAAGAATTAATTAATTAATTTTATGCCACACTTTCATTTTAGCTACTGATCCTGGTACAACTACCACATCCTGTCTCTACACAGGGTATACCCATGGTATTGGTATAACCTGTGTTCCATATTCTCTGGAAGCCAATCACTGTGAGAGATGCTCCATTATCACCTCCATTAGCTCTTTAGATAAGCACACACTATCATGTACATTATGGTGATGTTTGGTCTCAGTGTTACCATGCAAGCAGTATGCTCAGACAGACCTGGAGGCAGTGCTGCTCTTACCTGCCCTTCCAGCTGTAGCACTGTTTCTCTCCTGGAGGAAAATTACAGGTTCTTCTCAAAGAAGATTAATTCTCATTTCCCATACATTTCTTAGCTACTCATCCAGGCTGCTGGTCTCATGGGGAAAGTGTTCCTAACACTTCAGAACTTCTCACTGTTCGGTTTGGCTGATGGAACTATGGGTTCCACAGATTCCTCCATCCCCCATTCTCCTATTCTGAATGCATTTACTTGTCAAGACCAGGGAGTGTAATTAGAGGGAACAGGTCCCAGGATGCCTCTCCCACTTCTGGCAGCTGACAGAAGGTGTGAGCTCAGCACAGCTGAATTCCATACCTTAGTCACACCCTTTGGAAACTCTGCCGTACATCCATCATACCAATAGATCACAGTGCCAGGCATAGCGACCACCTACAGTACCGGGTCATGGAGCTGAAAAGAACAGCAGTCCCATTTTATTATCCTCGAAGAAGAGTCTCCCTCACTTGCAATCACTGGCACTTCCATTTCTCCCTGCCTATTAGCAGTAAAACACTGATGTTTTGTGCATTAGTCTTCCCCTCTCTAGCATTTTCTTTCAGATGAGTGTGTTTTAAGGCAGGCTTGGATAGCTGAAGGCTTTCCCAGTCTTGATTTTTTGGTTGGCTCTTTTTGTTTTTAAGGGAAGCTTTCAGACCATACTGAGATGGTCTCCTTCACTAATCATTCCTGAAAGCCCAACAGGTTCCCATTGTACTACTTATTATCAATATTAATATTAAAATAGTTATATATAACATAGAAAAAAGGACCACAAATGGATCTGAGAGCAGTATATGTTTCGGTCGGTTACAATGTTGTGAGTTGCTTTTGCTTTTCTAGGTTTTCTGCCAACTGGGAATTTTCCCTGAAGGAAGTTTCAAAAACCTTCTCAGCCTCTAGGAAACTATTTGTTTGGCACATTTAACTTAGGAGCTCTTAAAATTTTGTCAAAAACATCAAACCAAATGGCCCCCAGGTAAAGATCTTGCATAGCAAGTTTCAGCCCACACAAACTTCTAGTGCTAGCTTGTGAACCCCTGGAAACACAGGCCTACAAAGGACACTTCAAATAGAGGGGGAGCCGCTAAGGCTTTGATCTTCTATCAAAAATGAACAGAAGTAGCTTCCTTTACTTCAGGAGATCTGGTGCACTGGTTGTGTGGTACCTGTTGATCCATTTGTTTTGAATTTCACTGTAAGTCTTTGAGGCTAAGACTGTCAGTCCTTGTTACAAAGCCCTTTATGAAACAGGGACCTAGTCCTGCATGGAAGCTGCTTTGATATGGTTCATCATCATAACCAGCCTCAAGGCCTGGCTGTCTGTCCTCTTCTCCCCCCAGGCTTTACAAAGTGGTAAGCAATCTTTCTGCATATACCTTTCCAGAACTCTACCTTGTGGTACAACAATCATATACACTATTCTCAACAGGGTCTTGCAGGAAGCTCTGAGTAGAGGCTGTCCAGTGCCAATGGGAAGAAGGCTCACTTCCAAAGGATGCTATGCAGAATGAATTCTTGCACACCCAGCCTCTGTACCAGGCCACATTCAACACAGATGAGAATACTGCGATCAAACCTGATAAAATGAATTTCTATAGATGTTACATATAATCGAAGATGAAAGTTCAGTTTTTTAATTATGCAGAAAAATGGAAGTAAATGATGAATTACTCAAGACACGAGTGTGTCTTTATGTAGGCTGGCGCCCTTGACACTTGCAGATGTCTTTGTCATATTTACAGTGCAGTGTGAGCTCAGGTAAATCCAAGGACAAAGATAATGCAGAGACACAGAGCACCATGTCATGGCCTCTCCAATGTCCATGTGTGCCTTTTTTTACTATACCTAATAAAGCTCAAATGACAAAAGGTGACATACTGTATGTGTTTTATCTCATTATTAATTAAGCATATTTATCTCTTAAATCAGATGTGACTTGCACCACAACATCAGTAATTAAATTAAATATTGATGTGTGATGGTTCTGTGCGGAGGCTGTATGGGTAAGTGGAATTGCCATATCTAATTAGCATTGTGCAGAAGTAGCCCCATTAGGTTTCTTAGTTAAATCTCAAAATAGTAATAGTAACAAAAGTGTAACAACACTTAACAACATTAATTAATAGGAGCCTCATCAGTTTTGATTAATATCTTCACCCTCTTTTGAAGGCTGTTGTCTAGACTTTTGTTGTATTATTGTGAGGCTTGTGGACTATTTAGAACTGGTAACTCTACTGTGCTTTACCTTCAAGTTTGTGTGGCAAGGCTGCTTATTTGCTCCTTTGAAGAAAGAGCCCCTAAGATGACCCTCCCTGCCAGTATTTCAGCAAGGAATCAGCCTTGCTTCTTCTCAAGAGTACATTGCACGTGTATGAGGGAGGCTTTGTCTGTCCAGAGAATCCACTTGCCCCGTCTCAAATATGCAAGTGCATATTTGCCCTGAGTTTTGAAGTGTTACTTTCTGCCTTATTATATAGAGCAATTTCTCCTTGGAGAAGACTACAATGATTTATTTTGTTTTTATTTAACAGTCATTAAATTCCAGTGCCTTATAAGCAGTTCAGTGATGACATCACAATTCTGATTACCATTCTACTGCATGTAGAACTGAGAATACAAAATTACTCCACCTGGGACGAGATATAGGTTCCATACAGTATTTCAGGGTGAAGTCCAACAATGTCACTACCTGCAAAACATAGTAAAAGTAGTTTTTACATAGTCTGGGTAAGTTACATTATTTGAAGTGATTAATACTCATATTCCTTTAACTACTACAGATGCTATTCTCAGCTGTAACAAAAAAAAAAACAAGGGCATTATGAGACTGTTCCCCAATTTGTATTTTAGAAACTATTTCAAAGCCAGCCATCCTTCCCAAGAGTCAGAAAAAATAATTTTCCAATAACAAGAATCGTTCTGCTACTCTTAGAAGTTAATGAAAATACAAGGCATTATGTCCAACCAAGTGTCTCAGGGCTGCTGCAATGCCATCTTGAACTTCTAGCAATAAGAAGAGAGTCAAACACTAATTTTCTTCCCTTCTTTCTGATCACAGCATATCTTGTCTGGTTTAAATATGTTTATTATTCTCTATAATGAAATGGCACAAGCATTATTTCTTATTCCATTACCACCATATCTATTTGCCCTTCTTACTGCTGTTTCTTCCACAAAAGTCTTCCTCTTCAATTTTATTTACCTTCCCACCTGTGCAAGTGTGCAAGTGACAATTTGGATTTTAAAATGCTGTAAAAATTTGATTAGGAAAAATTTGGATATTTTGACTTAAACATGCTGGTCCAACAGCACAGAACTGAGCTGAATCACAACAAAAAGTTTGCTAACCGGAAAAACAACAGAGAATAAGCACACACATATATGCAGACAGACTGGTCATTTAAAAATTAGCGAATATTCCTGGTGATGGAAACAGACAGAATTTGTCTTGATCTTTACATCTTCAAGTAATTTCTAGGATCAGCTGGTTAAGTAACCCTAGAGATGACCTATGATGACCATAGAGATGGCTATGCAAGTAGCTGGTTAAAATTCTGTCCTCTGGGACCCCAGGCTCAGTTGAGCTCATGGACAGAGTTTTACACTGTAAGGCTCTAACAAACAAAGGTCTTCCACAGCCACCACCACCATAGGACACTTCAATGTAAACCATCAGTCAGCAGCAACCAGTTTTTGCCCAGCGTCTCAGACTTTTACTTCCATCACCCCATCTGTGCTGCATATTGTGGTCTTGTCTGGTCACTCGGCCTGACAGAGAGTGTGCCAGGCACTCTAGACAGACTGAGGAGGAGACAGGTTATTTCAGCCCTCAAAAATGATTGCACAGAAAAGGCTTTTTGGTCCTTCCTGGAATCTACTTGGCAAGAAGAATCTGAAGGGAAAATAGAAAATGCAAGACCTCATTTTAGCAGATACTGCTCTACAGGTAGCACAGCACCTAGCCAGTGGGGAGAGACTTCTTTTGGTCAGGCCCAAATGCTACCCAGGCTGGTTTAGCAGGTATAAGAAAGCTTAGAAGTTCTCTACATGCAGATAATAAATGCAAATGCTACCTGTGACAAGTGCAAACATATTGCTCATGTTAGAGTGAAGTAGCAGAACAAGCTCTCTCTTTTTTTTTTTTACAGAGCAGATTCATACCTGCTTATAGGATGAATCTCCCAAAGCACTTTGGGATGCAATTTTGGCTGCTCTTTTCCTAATACACTAAGGGCCAAATGAATTATCCCTTTTTCTAACCAGTGAGGCTGCCTGTCAGATTTACTGATATTCTAAGCAATGCCTCAAACAAATTTTTAGAAGCATGTGCAGTAGCTAAGTAGCAAACATTACCATCCTTTAAATATCTGTGTACATTGCTTGAGGAACCTGACCTTCATTTTGTATTTAGGATTTTTTTCCTTCTCTACTGCACAGCCATATTCTTGATTGAATTGTGAGTTTTAATAGATTACAATATTTTAAATATACCAACAGTTTTTTGGCTAGTTCTCCTTCAAGGATGTAATTTCCTTTATTAAGATCCAGAGGAATTACAAAACAGATAGCTAAAGGTGGATCCACTGGAAATAATCTCCTACAAACCAAATCTTGAGACACATAAAGTGAAACAAACTTCACCATGCATGTATGAAATTATATTGTTTTCACAGTTTCTCATCTTTCACCCTTTATATTTTTATTTATGAATACTTAATGATATTTTAATGATATATTGTTTTAATGTGTTGTGTGTGGGTACTGTTACCTTACTCATCCAAATCCAAGACACAATCCTAACTCAGCCTGAGTTAGAATTCTCCTTGTGTGCAAACAGATAGACATTTCCCTCTGAGATATGCTTCCTGCCAAGAACTCTCAGTTTATGATTGATTTTGGGCCCAGTGAGGCAGAATTGCCCTTTGCTCCTGGCTTCCAGTGGACACCCATCTCTTTGGTCCTGCTGTAGGACTGCACTACCCTTGCTCATGCTTGGCTTCTCAGGGTCGTGGCCAGAAGCTCACACAAACCACATTGCACACACTCATAAGGGTATTTTTCCCATTGTAGTGATTCATGATGTAGAATACAGATATTTCATAATGCCAGCAGTCACTGCTGATGGTATTACTCTTAGAGAGGGCACAAAAACAACCGAAAAAGGAGAAGACATGGTGAAGAACAAGCCTGGTCCATAAAGGAGAGGAGTTTACATCACAGGAACAGCAGAGATGAGAAGTTACTCTTTTAGTGAAACAACTCCCATTTCAAACCAGCTCAGGACCCTGTTATTGCCAGACAAGTCCGCTCCTTAAAAATGTCAGCACCAGCCTCTGCCAGGGCTTGCCAGGTCCTCATGGTTTCACCCTGTTCCCATGCCCACTCACTCATTCCAGTAATGTTGAGCTCTTGTTTCCTTCTCCAAGCCAAATAAACATTGATAGTAGTGTAACCATCCAGATTTCATGCTTTTAAATAGCACATGCTGTATTCAATGAATTTCAAAGACACGCTAAACCCAAATTACTGCTATCCATGGATCTTGAGAAGCTTTTATAAATGGCTGCATTACAGTGTAGTACAAAGCAGTGATTTCCATAATGCTTGTCTAATGTATAGAGCATTTTACATAGAACAGGTCCTGTTTCATCTTGAAATGCTTTTTAATTAATTCAATTCATTAATACTGCTTGTCATGGATAAACTCTCGAGACTTAACAAAAACTTTACTTCAGCAGTTGTCAACACATTTCATTAAAACATATGTTTTTGAATGCTTTCTGATAACATCACTATTCTTCATATGCAGAGTGCAGTACTTAAATGTATTAAACAGAAGAAGGGGGCTAACAAAAATCTTTGTATTGACAATGCTGCATTTAGACATGAGAAATGGTTGGGCAATCTGGACCTCATTCTTTTCAGGAGCCCTAAATTAACCAAAGTGAAACCTGCTCCACAGTGTATGTGGAGCATTCTGTTCATAGAATCCAGAAATGGTTTGGGTTGGAAACAACCTTAAAGATCATCCAGTTCCAACTCCCACTTCCAACGTTCTACCAGACCAGGTTGCTTGAAACCTGGCCTTGAACACCTCCAGGAATGCGGCATCCACAGCTTCTCTGTGAAACCTATTCCAGTGCTAAGTGAAAGGCATTCCTGCCCATGGCAGCAATGCCTGATTAGAAGATCATCAAAGGTCCCTTCCAACACAAATCATGGTTCTGTGAAGAATATAAGAACATTACTGTTCTGGAGGAAATTAAGGAAGGCTCATTATGGACTCCAGTTTGTAGCAATCTGTAATTGCAGATTGTATTTGTACTGACCCAGGGATGTGTTCATCATGAGGAAGAGAAATGTTCTCTTCATAATCCTACAAGGCAGCCCATAGGCTTTCAAGCTCTGATTCCATCTCAAAATACATTTCCTTTTCATTTTATCACCTCTGAGATACACAGTGACACAGCTGGTACTGCAGCACAGGAAAGAAAATGCTGTTTCCCCCATGCAACCAAAGTCTTGTAATCCTTGCAACAAATTCCATAGAAGAAAACCATCCAAGACAGGGCAACAGCCATAAATTACTATTCAAGAGTTCAGAACATTTGGCATTTAAACTGCATACCTGGACAGTATGATGCCTTATGGTCTGCATGTCATTAACCAGAGGAATACTCTGCTGTACATAAGGAAGAGAGCGGGATCACGCTGGACAATGTTATGTCCTGGATCATAGACAATACTTCCTTCAAACAGATCAAACCTGCCCTATAACTCCTCCCGGCAATCCATGTCTGTGTCTGCCCTGCATGGAAATGCACTGGCCAAGAAACAAGACTGGAAAACTGGCTTTCTCTTGATGTATGAATTACAAAAACACCTTTATTTTAAACAATAGGGAAAAAAAAGTCAAAAGTAAGGGGTTTTGGTTTTGGTTTTTTTTTTTGAAGGCCAAGTTCTGTCCCAGGAGAGATTTGTTAAATGGCTGAATAATATAAAATATTGAAAACTCTTTCTATAACGTTTCCACTGATTATTTAGTGTGTCCTGCTCATATCTCAGGCCTTTCTGTCAATATGTATTTTAAGACACCTTTCTGTCTTGCTGGCTACAGTCTCAAATGCTTTTTAATGCTGTCTCCTGTGTGTGTTTTGTGTAGTGGAATACTTTACAAATCAAAATGTTATTGGGGAATAAGCCTATGATCTCCTGTGTAATATTTCCTGGCTCTACTGCACACACATCTATTGTTCAAGATTGAATTGGTCCCAAGAAGTATCAGAGCATGTGAAAGCTGCAATGAATTTTGCAAAGTGGCTTCAGGGCAGTAGAGCACGTCAGAGCCCGTCAGAAGAATAAAGTGCAAAATCTGAAAGTCCAAATTTAGGAGTCTCAGTCAATATTGAAGACCAAGAATATGTAAATGCCCTTGGTAATAGGTTTTGTCCTTTTATCTTGTGACATTCCTAATATAGTTGAAAGAAGCATGCACAGCCAGGATGCAAAATAAACCCAATTATTAAATAGGTTTATGTGTAATTAAACTGCTATACTTTACTTAATGCTACATGTGATTAATTTTGTTAGCCCTTTCCCTCCTGCATAATTGTTGCATTCCCCTCTATTCAGTGGTTTTTACCTCTCTTACAGTGTGCCTTCTATTTAGTCCTCAGGGAACTGGGGTATTTTGGAAGGTGTAATGCATTTCTATTGGAGCTAGCTCAATTGTGGTCACTCCTAGTCAACTTTGTGCAGCGTTTTTTCACAGAGATATCAAAACAAAACTGCCCAAACTGGCACATTCCATTGAAAGGCAAAGACTGAGTGAACGTGCTTTTATCACTGCTAATCTACACGATTTCCCTCAAAAATTCCAAAAGAGATTTCAATAAATTCTCACATAGGTGCTTTCCCAGAGACTGTTCTAGTCACCAGGGTCCTCTGGCCAACTGGTGTTTGACCAACATGCCCAGGGACAAACATGCCATTGTTCTTGGCATTACCTCCCTTTGTTGTGAATGAGATCCTGTTCACACTCTCAGAAGCTGTAGGATCCTTTTCTACATATGACTGCTTTTTGCTTGTTTTCTTCTTCCAAAGCCACAGTGTACTATGAGACTAAATTGAACATTTGATTAAGCCGAATGAATTGTATACTTATATTAATAATTATGTATTAAAAAACTTATAAAGAAAACATTCTACTTAAGTATGTGCAGTAAGTTTCTGTTTTGCTGAGATCATTTTTTGTGAGAAAAATTACCTGTGTCATCCCAATTTACTTAAGGTCTGTACAAAACAGTAACATGCAGAAACAAAAAGTAACCAGGAATTCCATATTTTAAATTCCCTGAAATGAACTGAAGTTGCCATGTTTACTGAGAGACAGAATTCCTCAAGGACACTGTTCAGAGAATTACACTGATAAAACAGATATGAATTATAGAGACAAGCATATGTGTGGGGAAAAAAAGAATTTTTTATGTGTAACTAAGCACAAGAAATGGTAAAAAATAAAAACCAGAAACAAGAAACTATTTCCAAATTTGTTATGTATGCATACAGCACATAGCCTAATGCAAAGTTTTATGTTGCAGCTATTTAATATCTTTCTTCAAAGGTTTTGTTAATACATCAATGACTGAACATCTAAAGGGGAAAACATATTTCTCTTTATAGTTTTAGATAATTGTCCCTGAAAAAAACCCAAACCTTTAATTACAGCTCAAATGAAGAAAGCTTGATTTGTGTGCTGTGCCCAAATGCTGAGGAGTCGGATGTAAAATATTTGTAATATTTAGGGAACCCTGAGTTTTACATAAAAGTAAACAGCATTGCCTGAAGGCACAATTTCCAGCAACACAATAAAATGTGCAGTGAATTTATGGCAGCCATCCATTAGCTCTTACCAAGGCAACGTCGCCCATATCTGTCGTCCATCATTATAATAGAGGGTTAATGCACCGAATTTACATAAAAAAGTCATATTGTCTGCATGAATTATTTACACTCTCAGCTGTTTTTACAGCTTGGTTTCAAGCTGGATTCTGGGAGAGATTCAGACAGTAAATTACTCTGTGGAGACCTGACTGTATAACTACAAACAGAGCCTGCAAAGAAAAGAAAAAGGGAATGTACAAGCCAGTGGTTGTAATAGGAGAACAAACTGTGTCTTTTCTTTTACTTGCATAGGAAGAAAAGGAGGGCAGGGAAGCTCAACCAAAAAGCTCTGTACATGCAACTACGCATTAGCATCTTCTCACAGCTGCACACATCGATGTGATTCTGTTGTAGATATGTTTAATTCCCAGGCATAAATTCACAGATCAGCACATTCTGTCTTTGCAAAATGATATGCTGTTGAAAAAACCACATCTCACACAACATCCTCCCCCATCCCCATCCTGATCTATTTACTGTGCACCAACAGCAATGGTCACAACTGGGTGTGGGTTGCCTCAGGACATGGGAACATCAGCCCTGTCCTGCTACAAGGACAACAACAATACATGCCTGTTATATTCATAGAATGATGTGGAAATTTTCTTGGATAAGCAATGACATCCAGTAAGCTCTGTACCATGATTATTTGATGGCAGCCACTGAATGTCACCTGAAACTATTAAAGCTACAGGGTCATGGAGGGTTTATTATTATTAGGAAATCCACTTTCTCCTTGAAGAAAAACTCAATCTCAAATGTTATTTTAGGATTTATTTGAAGTAACTTGTTTCCAACTCATTCTATAGTTGATCAAAGCTGGGATGGTCCAATCCAGACTTGCTAAGAACTTCCACAATCTTTACCTGTCTTCTTGCTGTTCTCTTCCACAATAATCAAGTATCATAGTTACTCTGGCAACTGACATTAACTGATACAATGGTATTAACTACAATGTCTCCTCTACAGTGTATCACACAGTTCTTGATCAAGAAACACCCTCCAAACTTAGGCAGAACAGCGTCCACGACTCTGTTAAGTGAGACCTCTGTCCCCTCCCCAGTGCCTGCCATTGCCGAGAAGAGAATCCTGTTGTATTGTCACACTGGTCCCATAGCTCCAATAGCCATTTTTCCCCTGAGGATGTTGAGAGGCAGGCTTTGTGACCCAGTCATGCTCTGAGAAAGCTCTGTACAGCAACAGCATGTGGCACCACCAAATTACAAATAGACTGGACCAGTACTGGTAGTTCTTCCTCCTGATTGTTTATGCCTGTTAAATATTTGTGGACTTATGCACCATGCTGCAGGTGAGCCAAGCTATACATATTTATCTCACTTAATCTTCCCTCTTAAATCAATCTTTCTAGTCAATCTCTTCACTCCCTAATTATTTTTGTTGCTCTTCTCTGAACTCCCTCCAATGTGTCAATCAATACCTTCTTGGTAATGAAGTGCTCTGTAAAGAGCACAGTATTCTAGAGGCAGCTGTATACAGTGCAACAATGCAACCAATATGGATTTTCAGTCTTCACAGGAAGGTTGATCTCATGGTAAGGGCACCAGACTGGGGTTTTGAAGACCCGAGCTCATGTTCTTACTCTGAGGGACTCTTTGTGTGACCCTGGGCTAGTAATTTAGCCTCTTCTTTAGTTAAGCATCTATAAACACTGTATTGTTTGGTACACACAAACAGTGAAATTAGATGGTATGTGTGGCAGAATAAGGATCTGGCTGTGTAGACAGGAAACCCTAATACTCAACCAAATAGCAGTCTTCTAGTGTAGTTCATTCACTATTGATATGGAAGGATGTGTAGCTGTTCCTTGCTACACTGCTGTTAAACACCACCAGACAGCAGTGGCTTGCCAGATATTGTACATGGGACTTGTAGCATTTGCTAGAATTTTCATTTTGTATTTAGAATATAATTTTGTTTTATTTTTAGCTAGTCTAATTTATTGCATAATCACTCAAATATCAGGACCAGTTTCTGTTGCATTTTCCAAAAAAATGAAGTAATTTGAAATCCATGAACTTCCATTTTCCAACAGCTGAGTTGTACATCTCCTTTACTGGGCACAGTAGGATGCAAAATAGAGTCTTAACACAGCTATGAGTACAGTCCTGTACTCCAGTATTGGGTCTGGAGTAGACTCTGAGGGTTGATCTGCTGCCTCAAGGCACACCATGTGAGCAGTAGCATGCAAAAGCATTCAGCCACTGTGTGCAGGGGGACCTAATTTCCCACATCTCATACCTTGCACAGGTGACTTCCCCAGCACAAGTACAGAAGCTGACCTGGGTTCATCACTCAGGTCTTACACCAGTAAAAAAGCAGCACTAGACTGTCTGAAATGGTTCACCCTATTATTTTTCCATAAACTGCATAAACACTGCATACCATGAAGCACTGTGTAATTAATGCATTATTAAGACTTGTCTAACTAAATTGTTTTAAGGTTTTCTTTTACAAATCTGTGTTGATTTGGCACAGCCTGGTTTTTTGGTAGCGGGGGAGGGCCACAGAAGTATCTTCTGTGAGAAGCTGCTAGAAGCTTCCACCATGTCCGACAGAGCCAATCTCTGATGGCTCTGAAGATGGACATGCTGCTGGCCCAGTTAGAGAGGCTGGTAATGCCTCTGTGGTGACATATTTAAGAAGAAAATCAAAACAGCACATGGGCAGTTTTTTCCAGGGGTGGCGAGGCCCCACTGCCAGGGCCGTCCCGGAGCAGAGCATGGTGATGCACCACAGCCGCCGCCATCTCGGTGTGGCCCGCGGCAAGCCTTGCCTGTCTGGCTGCCCCTAGCTAGCCGCGCTGTAGGCACAAGGGCAGGGGCAGCAGCAGCAGCTTCTCCTTCCCAGTGCCCTACATGAAAGAGAGGTGTTAAATAGCGTCTGCACAGTGGCGGCAGGGTTGCCTGGCCGGTGGTGGAAACATAATGAGCGATTCCCAGATGCGGAACATAGATGAGATCAGCCTCTCAGTGCTGTGGGATCCTGCAAGAATTTTTGAATTGATGGAACTTGTTGGCAATGGTACCTACAGGCAGCAGTTTTTCTTCTAGTCAGAGAAGAGGAGGAAGTGAGGACATGTGAGGAAGAACAACATGGAAACACCAAGGTCAGTGGAGAAAGAGGGGGAGGAGGTGCTCCAAGCACCGGAGCTGAGATTCCTCTGCAAGCCATGGTGAGTACCATGGTAAAACAGGTTGTCCCCCTGCAGTCCATGAAGTCCACGGGGGATGCAGACATCCACCCGCCGCCTATGGGAGAAGTGTTCACACCGGATTGATGAATACCAGAGAAAGCCATGATCCTTAAAGGACTGCACCCTGTGGAGGAGTGACTCACACCACAACAGTTTTGGGAAGACTGTTTGCCCATGGGAGGGACTCAAGTTGCAGCAGTTTTGGCAGGACTGCTGCTCGTGAGATTAGAGCCACACTGGAGAAATTCATGGACAACTGCCTCCCATGGCAGGAACCCCACAGCATAGCAGAGGAAAAACTGCTCTCTCTGAGCGAACAGAAAAAGATCTCGAGTGACAAACTGACCAAAACCCCCACGCCCTGTCTCCCTGTGCTGTCGGTGGGAAGGAGAGAGGGGCTGGGGGAAAAAAAGGTGTTTCTAAGGGCTTATTTTACTTCTCATTATCCTCCTCTGACTGTCAATAATAAATTTACTTTATACCCTTTAATTTGAACTTGTTTTGCCCTCAGAGTGTTTTCTCCTGGTCCTCATCTCAAGGCATGAGCCTTTCATTAATTTTTTTTCCCCCTCCTCTGCCCAGCTGAGAGCAAGAGAGGGTGAGCAAATGGCTTTCATGGGTGCCTGGCATTTGGCCAGTGTCAAATCACAACAGAATCTCATGCTCTTTTCCTTTCTCTTTTAGAAGAGAAGGTTAGGAATATCAGAAAGCAAAGATGTCTGAGAATTGCAGTTATGATTCACCAAGCTTCCAGAAATGCATTATAAAGTACTATAGGCTGTAAGACTAAAAATTATTCCCCACTGAAATAGTATTCACACAGCTTTTGCTGTACTGAAGCGTACATCGTAATATAATCATAATAACTAAAGTAAGTTTCCCTTGGGGATTATACCTCTGTGTGATTTAATCCTTAAATTTGTTTTGCTTTCATCCCCAGGAGAAGAGAGATTTCAGTTATAAAGTATTCTTCCTAGAAATATCAGACACTGCACACGCATTCATAATCTGCACTTAAATTTACAAAGCCCAGGCCAGGAGGTAAGCAGAATTGGGAGCATAAGTGTTACCATTCTGTTTGAAGAAACAAAGTTTGTTTTTCAAAAAAAAGAAGGGCACAACTGGAGATGAGTCCTGCTTATCCTGGAAAGTTCCCCAAAGGACTCTCCCTTTATTTGACAAAGGAAATTATTTGCTTTCAAGAGAAGGCTGTCACTTAGAGTGCCTGAAAATGTACAGATCAGAGAGAAAGGGTTTTTCATGATAATTAATAAAGTGTGGAATGAAGTGGAAAGTTGCTGTAAAAATTTACTGAATTTCTGTGTAATTATGGGTCTTAGTTCATGTTTTAAAAGACAGTGTGGACACTTCAAAGGTTAGGTCACAGTGGCTTTCTTATCACAAAATGTGAGAAGAAAAGCAGTCATTAGCATATGGATAATGCAAGTCAAAGTATGATCTATCTATTCCATTGTTAAGACTGTTCTTAAACACAGTAGTTCTTTGCTGAGTGATTTTACCCAAGAACAGTGATTTTACCAACACATTAATCATTATTCAGTCACCAGCACACCATGTTTTTCTTCTGAACAAGTTTGTTCACAACATATTTCCATAACATTAAGTGGAATGTATGTTCTTCAGCTGGCATATAGAGTGTTCACCTCTAAAAATAAAATTATGTATTTTTATACAATATACACACACACACACTTTCAAAAAGACACTCCTGAAGCACAGACTAGTTAGATCACAAGTCAAGCCTTATCTACCAACAACCTTCATCTATAGGAAACTACACAGAAAGTTTGCATTATGTTACAGCTGTCTCACCTTTTGGGAAAATTACTAAAATAATTTTCTTCACATGACAGTCCAGGGAAACTGCTCCAAGTACTAATTTGAGAAATACAATTCTTAATTAGCCACTTTCAGTAGACAGTAAGCCACTACACTCCTTTTTGAAACATCTACTAGGGAACAAAACAGTGTAGTCATCTAGTGGAAATAATGAATGCCCTGCCATTTAAGCAATTTAAAAATAGCCTGAGAAAAGAAAAAAGATACAGAAAGACCCAGTTTGAATCATAAATATACTATTAAAGATGAATTACTGGCGCAGCTAGTATGCATAGCTACTTACAAGCATCAGCTGCAGCTGATGTGTAACATATCACAGGCAGCAGAGACAGTGTTCCACACAATGAACTTCTTTTGGATTATGATGACTGAGGAAAACGTAGCAGCAATGGTCACAGGATAAATGTCCCCTTGATTTTTAAAGACTCATTTGTTTATACTACACCTTCAAAATCAATAGTCAACTGCCAAGATATTCCCAGTTCTATTGTAAACAATGCTGAAGCAAAACCATTCTCATGATCTCTGAAGTCAGGACATAAAGGAACTCCCCCCAGCTTTCTTTTCCTTTTTATTTGGCTGTCTAACATCAGAAGGAAGAGCAAGCTCAAGGGCTCTGCCATTGTTTTTGCCTTTCTCAAAAGTGCCCCCCACTCTCCAGGTTTGATTTCAAAGCTGCGCCAAGAGCTTGTGAAGCCCTGGAAGAAGGAAGTCACTGCAGGAAAATAAATCCTAGCTGGTTTCTCCAATACAGTAAATCATATTGTATTTGTAGGAACATCAAACCAAGCATGTGTTTCTACTTCCTTATCCTGATGAGGATACAGTTAAGCAAGATGGAATTTTCTGACATGAAAATCACCTGGCAGAAAGTCAGTTGCGCACAAATATACATGGACTTCTCAGACCCCTGTGTGGGTGCAATGCCTTGAAGGGGAGCAGGTATCCTTCCAGCAATCACAAACTCCCTAAGGGCCACTGGCAGAGTTGAAAAGCTCAGACAGATGTTGCTAAAGCTTTACAGGACTTAAGGGAGGAAAAGCAAAGGACAAATGCCTTCTTATTAGAGTGCTTTAAGGTAGCTTCTTGCACAGATAGCTCATCAGCACCCACTGGATTTACAGCAATGCATTGGTACAATTGTATGCATCATCCTTTCCTGGTTTTAAGTGTGACTGTCTGGGAGCACATTGCCCAAGGTCTGGGATCTAACATCACCTTAAAAAGCTCTACAGCATTGTGTTTTCACGTATTTGTCTGGGCTGTCTTAGAATTCACTGCTCAGGGGATGTGTCTCAGTTTGGAGACAAGTTTAGGAGAAAAACACTCTGGAATGAGTGTTTCCTCTAAAAAAAAAAAAGGGTTCCAACAATCCCTTTCCACCAGTAAGAAATGAATACTAGTGGATGAAAGTGAAAAAAAACAACCGCTTATTGACAGAGTGCCCCACACGGCACGGGAAAAAAAGGTAAATAAATGCTAGATACTGAACTGTCAGACCTTACCTCCCTCCCCCGCACACACCGGAAGAAAAACCCAAAACGCCAGGTGAAGGTCATGAGTTCGAGCCTCACATGGGGCAACATTTATTGAGCTTATGACAGGATACCTTCCCTTGCGGCCAAAGATAAAAGAGCAGAGAGAGCTGCTGTTCTGCTAGAGTTCTTTATTTTGTAGTTTCATAGTTTTCTGAAGGTAGAGTTCGAAGGGGTTACATGATAGAGCCGAGCAGCGACAGCAGCAGCAGCAGCAGCAGGCTAACTGCAAGTTGCAAATGTTGTAGATGAGGCTGTTCAAACTTACAGAAGTATTCATTATATTTATTAATTAACCAGTAGAATTAACACATGATTCTAGTTTTTCTTTTCTTAACCTATCCTGGTCTAATTCCAACAGTCCTAAATCTTACACAAGTCTTACATAGGTATTACACAGATTTGCGTATTTTGCTTCTATCAGTTCTTCTTGTTTATGTGAACATATCTAAAAAATATGAACAGTATAGTTCCATCTATGTTTTGTCTGAAGTAGAGAAATTCTGTGAAAAGGCAACACTGCTGCAGTAAGAACCATGTTTAAGGTCTCTTTGCTGCAGCTTTTTAAAGCTTAAGGCACTTAGCATATATTTCTACTAAAAGCTAAAAGTCTATATTTCTATTTCACTTTGGTGTGACTTCATGTATCTCAGTTTATCCAAAGGTTTTAATTAAATCCCTGTGCTTTGATTTTCCTCTGGGCCTGGGTCCAGAGGAGTTCTTACCCCAACAGCCAGGGAAAGGAAAAAAACCCACAATGGCTGGCCATGTTGTGGGGAGAAAGATGGTGCCGGCTCCTGTCTCAGGGAGAAAAAAAACCTGAAAAAAAAAAGGTTCATGCAGCAGCTTGGGCAAACAGATGGGAACTTGGTCAATCTCTGGTGTTGGTCCCCTCTTCACAGCAGATGAAGCAGGTAGGATTGGTGTGCTTTTCTCTTGCTGGCTTGGCTTTTCCGAGGTGTGGGGCCAAAACGGAGCATCCCCTTGCCTTTCCTGCTGGTCTCTGATCTCAGACCAAAACCAAGCTGTCCAGTTCACTTTGAAAAAGCTGCTGAAGGATTGCTGCTGCAGCCTCTTAAAGGCCCGGGAAAGGAAAAAAAACTTCTTGCCTAAGCTAACAAAAAGCCAAGCTAGCCAAGCAAAAAAAAAAAACCCAGACCACACGGCATGCTGGACACCTGGGGAGTGAGGCTTTGAAAAAGCCTGCCGAAGAGCCCCAAGGCTCCCTCCTCCCCCTGGACCCACCTTAAAGCTACAGCAACCATTTTTGGGCATAAAGTAGACCATAAGGGAATAGACTAATCATCATAAAAGCACCCCAAGACAGGATGTCATTTTGTGACACTGTCTCAGGGTACATATGTTTAATAACATGGATATAATGTCACAACACATTGCCTTTGGCAGTCTGCAAAAAATAACCCGAGATGAGATGATACTGAGTCAAAACTGCATAGTAGCAGTCAATATGACAAGTAGCCTGAGACCACAGATGTGCAATGGTAGTTCTCTTGGTGGCTGGATGGTAAGAACTTTCCCCAACTCAAAGCTGCTGCTGCTGCTCTTCGTGGCCAAGTGACAGTGAAAACTCCCAGCTCATACCCAGGGACTGCCCCTCTGCCCTGACCACCAGTGTGACCATTTGCCAAGGGCCCTGCTGTAGCCTGGCGCATTCATAGGGCACAGCCGTCTCTAGAGCAGGACTCAGGTTGGTGCACACCAAAAACAATGTCACACTGCCAGCCACATGCAACCTTATGGTCTAAAGCAACAGAGCAAAACTGTCAATAAGCAGCTGCCACTCTACTCACTCTTACTGCTTCTCTTCGGCCAACACGTATGTAAGAATTTTCAAAAAAAACCCAAGTGACACATTTAAGCAAACATTGCTAATCAATTTTAAACTGAAAGATGCTACAGAAATGCTAAATGTGAGTCACAGCTTCAAAGCAGAAATTAAGAAAGCTTTAAAATAAGTTGTGATGCAATCTTATAGTAATTTGAGGAGAAAGTTTCCTTCACACTTCTAGCATTTCTGAAATTCTTCAAGTTCAAATCAGTTTTGCCAGCACCACCCCCATCCTGGTTTGTCTTTGTGACAAGGGTTCTCAGGTTCAACAAATACTTCAATGGAGAACTAAACCCCAGGTCTGGTTACAGCCATAGCTTTGAGGAAATTACTCTCTTTCTATAATAGGTTATGGGGCTATTCTGAGGTGATGCACAGTATGAAGTTACTACACTTTAGCTGTATTATTAATAGCACAGCTCTATTGATCCCATAAAACTTTCTCTAAGTATAGGGTGATGTGAATTAATAGCTTTTACCTGGTGCTAGGGGGCATGCAGACACGCTATAAATTAGACAGTCCCTGACCCAAAGTGCTCACAAACCAGATTAGAACAAGATGCAGCAGGTGGAGGAGACTGACTTGCGGGGAGGGAGGAGGAGGAAGTGGAAAGGCAAGCAGCATTACACATGAAGAACTCTCTGCTCAGCAACAGCCAGGCCTTGCCAGCTGGCAGGGATCTGCAGGCATCAAAGATGAGTCTACATAGGGCCTTAATGAAGGTTCAGGAAGTGACTGTTTTCAGGGAGTTTCCCTTACGTATGTATAAGAAATAGCCTGTGGGTAAAGCATGTGGTGCTTGTGGGTGAAGCAGACTAGTAGGCAGCTCTGTACTCCCAGGGGCTGGGTGCTACTGCTGGTCTACTGGGTCAAGAAAATTAGTTTGTGCAGTGTAGCTGACTGCCTTCCATTCTCTCAGATACTCCTCTCCATCTGAATTTCTACCTGGAAGACAGAGAAATAGTCTTTAGCAGTGTTAATGATGTCATTAAAAAAACACACAAAAGACATCTCAGCATTTCAAGATAAATTCAAGCCAAGTGCACTGCCAACATGCCACACTCCATGGTTCCCCTTTGAAATAAATGGCTTTATGCACTTCAAAGAGGGCTTTGTTTCACTTGTTTAGCACAAGATGCAAATACCTCGTCAGACCGAGCAGAAGAGAAAATGCCCTTTGCACATGGGGAGCAGAAATACCCAACCAGACACTCAGATGAGAATGATCTCAGGTTTGGGAGGCACAGCAGGTAGGGGAGGCACTAGATTTTTTCTATCTAGTTTATTCCATTTTTAATTAAAATTGCTTTCAAAATTGAATCACCTTGCAACAAGAGCAGCAGAGATATTTAGATATTTTCTGAAAGAGCTTCCCTTGCACATACAAAGCCAGAGTAGGAGAACTGAACACAGAAATGGGAGCATGGCCATGACACAGTCTTTGCAATCTAAGAGCTCAGACATTTTTATTTTTCTAGAAAAGACTAACATTTCTTTAACAACTTACACAACTGACACATGGGAGAGGATCTTCTAATACTCCCTTGGTAAAGGGTGACAGATGTTTTTTTCCCCTTCCAAATGTTTTTCCAGGAGAGGTAACATTTTGGGGGCAGCATCTGCCCTGAACTTGGGACGAGCTACTCTAGCAGAGAACTCGTGTCCATGCTCTGAGAGGGTGCAAGCGCTGCTCAGGCCCCTTTACAGCAACTTTTGGTTAGAAATACATCTCACATCTCCTGGCCCTCCCATCTCAATGACAGAGAGAAGATTATTTTGTCTGGCAAAAATTAACCATTATCTCTGAGCTCTACAATTAGCTTAAGCAGTGTTTCTGAAAAGTTGACTGATCAGCTTGCAGTAGCAAGCATGCTTGCTCCCCCCCATGAGGAATTACTCTCCAAGCCAAGGTCTCAGCCTTGACCACACGGAACTGCAAAATACACATTAGCTTTGACGCTGACCAGAGCAGGGAGAGGTGACAGGACAGACCCTTTAGAGGACACAATACACTGGAGGCTGCTCTTCCCTGGGCTCTCCTTTGGGGTGGATGGCTGAAAAGGGGATGGGAGAAAAACAAAACAAAATTCACCTTCTTCCTTACTTCTCCCAGGTACTGAGAAGTTGTCTTCCTTAAAAAAGGAAAAAGATCTTTCTGTTCTGACTCTGGACCAGCAGAGGTTGTCCAAGTCAAGAATTACAACAGAATCATACAGTAGTGTGATAATATGGCAGTATTTAGGGGAGTTACACAGTGGAGACCCTTGAGCAGGAGACATTTTTGAAGAGCAGCTGATGAACCCAGTGCAGGAAAGAAAGAAAAAATTGTACACATTTGAGCAGGATATCCACTGACACAAAGAAAAGTTGGAGGTTGGCTTTTCCCTCTACTTGCCAGTTCTGCAGGGCATGTAAGAGAGATCAAGATCAAGACACTTCACAATTGGAAGAAGTTACGCCATCCTGAAATTGATTTACTCCTGATCTGGCATCTGTTCCAACCACCTACTTTTGTCAGGGGTTCCTCCACCACAAGGCAGGTATTTGAAATTGTTATTAACTTCCCTAAGCAAAGCAAAGTAGCTTGCAGGATTCCAAAAATTTTAATCTGGGGCTGTCTGAAGAGAGACTGAAGGGGTTGAGGCCTTTCATCTTAAATTTAATAAGGTAGTGGCTAGGGTTGGCACTGCCTATCCTCTACTCTCCAGGCATTTCACTCCACACCTACAATTTACTGGAGTTGTTCAACAGGCTTTGCTTTTCCCAGGCACACAGGTGGTATAACTGAGAGGACAGAAAAAAGAACTTGATATGGTTTTGGAAACACTCCCAGTCCGAACACCAGTTTCATTCCCCAGCTGCCCTCCCCATGATGTAATGGCCACTGCATATGTGCTGCAACTGTGTCCAGAGCCTCTCAGAGCACCGTGCCTGGGCTGCCCTCACCTCACATGCACTCAGGCTCAGGAATGTTCTAACAGCAACAACTTCCCTCCACCTGCTCAAACTTGGCACTCCTGTCTCTTCTATCCCAAAACAGGACAGGGAAGCTCTCATGTATTTCTTCCCAGACATTATCTGGCTCAGCACAGTGATGACAGAACTGACTAAAGCTCTATTGTGAAATATGGAAACATTTCAAACCTCCTGTTCCAACTTTACTGTGTGCATTATACTGCTGTAAGTACTCTGTTTATCCTAATAGAGTTTTTTATTTATTGGTTCATCCAAAAACAAAACTATGAAAATGGTTTTAAAGAGAAAAATATGTTTAATGTGTCTGTCTCTGCAGCCCTCTTTGTACTGGAAGGGCTGTGATTCTGACATGCTGTGGGAGGCTCAATAGCTGCACTTCAGTGCAACTGCCAGAAAGAATATACTCAAGAATAGAACTAAACCTTAACATTTCACCATACTTCTTCCAACCAAAAGCTTTCTGTACATAATTCTGCTTGGCAGGTAATTGCTGCAAGTCAAGTTCCTGAATCTGTATCTGGTGACTTACAGAGAGCCCCCAGAAACTTCCATTTCCTATTCACAACATCCATACAGCACAACCTCAGAGGATAACCCGGAGAGAAATGGGATCTAAACCCTGCTTTTTCAAAGTATCACTTGGCAGTTGATCTGAATGAAACACAGCTTTTTTTCTTTGCTTCTTTATATAAATTTTTAAGTCTCTGTAATGGATGCTGAAAGGTGCATCAGGTGCCAGCCTGACAACTCAGGATCCACAGTTGTCTCTTTGCCCACAGGGCAAGTAGCTTCTATGAACTATTTCTCAAAATTCACACCCTTAATTGCAGTTCTAGACATTGTTGATCTTGCAATTGTTCTGTAACACAATCAGCTTAAAGTGGAATGGCTGAGACCTCAAAGTTTATTTATAAATAACAGCAGATGTGAAATTTGCATCAGAATGGTAAGAGGTGGATGCTGCTGTTGCTCATTTACTCAAAGCTATGTCAAAAGGATTTATACAGCTGCCTAAAGACATCTTCATTTTCTATTTCCTTTTACCTGTAAGCCAAGTCCTGGCCTAGAAAGTCAGAGGTTCCCTCAAACAGGAGAGAGCACAGATAGGGTGACCACAGGAATTCCAGGTTCCCAACTGGAACCTCCCGTCAGGAGGCTGAGGCCAGCTGCAGGCTTGTCAAGTGGATGCTTACTGCAGCAGTAGGTAATTTATGAATATTTAGCTCCCTGATGTGTATTTCTTGTATAAATAAGGTTGTGGCCTGTGTCAGTGGGGAAAAAAAAAGGGGGAAATGGAAAGTTCCTACTGTATATTCTGAAAGATAGCATGACCTTGAGGACAATTTATTTCAAGAGGAAAAGCACAGTAAGACTTCCCACAGAGTGCTCAAAGAAGCAGCCCCTGCTCATTCCCCAAATGTATTCAGAAAGAGGCAAACACCTCTTACTGCAATTCAAGGCTGCCTGAGTTTTCACCTGTAGATACGCAGATAAACTTATATCATCGGCTTCCAGGTTTCTGTGGGCTGGTATGTCAGCAACAGCTATAGTGATTTAGTGCAGCAGCTCCAAATGGATTAAATCAGAGTAATTTGAATTTTACCCAGGCTTGTCATATAAATCTCAGAAACCACTGTCTTGCGTAAAAACTTCCTTTAGATACTCCTGAGGAGTCATGACATAAACCAAAAATTTGGTTAAAAATGAGAAACAAAAATTTTTAACATGGAAGACAGAGGCAAAACAAACAGCACATTGGACTGAAAAATCTTACTTGCTTTATGGTAGCAATTTTTTGTATTTTATGAAGTTTATTTTCCCCATTTTTTATATATTATCATGCATTTTTCAGTGTATTTTTAAAAAATTAAGTCCATTTTTCCCGCTGTGTTGCTTGCTGGTTGTAGAAGCTGTTGCTTGTCCCTAAGAATTCCTGGCTCAGGAACTCCTGGTGGTGCCTGTGCACCTCGCGGTAACAGCTTCTCTCTCACCCGTGCGATAGCGGCACGCGGCCACGCTCACACAGAGCTTGTTAGCTCTGGTGGTATCAGAAGCAGAGTCAGAGGAGGCCCTTGCGAGGAATCCAATGTTTATTCCTGACCAGCTCCCAAGCAGGCCAGGTAGCAAGAGACCGGGCCTCCGCCCAACAGGTTCTTATCAAGGGGCACAGACAGGGGAGGGACAACAGCTGAGGGCCAATGGGGTGTGACCCAAGGTTAGAGTGACCCTCTGGCTGCTGACCAACCAGGGGGACCCTGCTCACACAGGTCACAAGACCAGGTGAGAGGGATCCTACCAACCGACTTGTGGGGGGTGTCAGATCTCTGAATTCACCCACCACCAAGCTGCTGGGCTCCCTGGTCCCCCAGCCATTCCAACTGGTGGCTCAGGGACTACAACAAGTTTTAGTTTGAGTGATTTCCACTCAAATGGAATATTCTTCAAATATTACACTCTCCAAAAAGAATGTTATTGCATAACAGTCTGGAATATTTTAGTAAGTACAATACCACTAGAATGATCCCTGTGTGCACAGTCAAATATCTTTCCTATTTAAGAACCTCCTTCTAAGAGTGGCATAGGAAAAAGATATTTGCTACTGGCTTCACTGATGTCAGATTTTGGGTTCTATCTTGAGTGATACAAATGATCTGTTATTTTATGGTCCCCAAAATTTAACTATATCTTGCATTTATTTCAGCACTGCCTGAAAGGCAGTGTAAGGATATTTGAATCAACTCAGTAAAAGGACTGTTATTGTTTCTTTAAAAACAAGTTAAAATTATTCGGAACAATAATGTGTCTGATGAATGAACTTTTCTTCATCTGTGTAGGATTTAGACAGAGAGACACAACTATCTGCAAGTTGTTCCATGTTTCTAATGATGTTATGACACCCTCTGTGGATTATATTTACTCTCTGGTCCACTCTCTTTACAGCTGCCACTTGCCTCACATGACTCACATGTCATCATTCCTGAACACAGTTCTCTGTAAGTTACTAGACATCAAAGGATTCCAGGTCAAATTCTTCCTGAAAAGGCATTTCAGCTTCACTTTTGCAAGTATTGAACACGGACTAAAGACTTTTCTAATATAAAAACTCATACTCACAAAAGGATTGCAAAAATTTTGTAAATGTAAGTCAAATACATCAAAGAAAACCTTTTTTTTTTTTAACAGGTATCTGTGACTTTTTGCCCAGCAGCATTTACTCAATTTTCCATTTTTTTGTGAAAAATCTCAAAAAAACCCCAGCTTTTTGTTTAGTTAATTTTACAATTCACTCACTCTTGTATTCAGACCAGTTCACTGCTGCAGCTGCTACCTTTGAGGAATGTATGAGAGCATTCTAGGATTCATTTCTTCTGACTTTCCCAGCAGGAGCAACCAGGGCAGAAGCTGCTCACAGCAAGCCCATGCTTCTGTCTGTCACAAGGAGCTGAGCAGTGACTGATGCCAAGACCCTCCTGAAAACAGGGGAGGCAGCAACCACCTCACACTGACCCTCTGCAGGGACTGGGAGAGCAGGGAGCAGCAGATCCTGCAAGAGTATATACAAGAGATATAAATGAACCAAGCCAGAAACCCATTCCTTATTAAGTGCTCCCCATAGGCAGAACCTCTTCGGCTTGGACATGGGACAAAGCTTGACTAAGCACAGTCTGCCAGAGATTGTTGCAACCACTCTGCCACACACATGCAGGCTGGGCCCACTTGCCTGTTGCATTAATAATCTGGGGTTTCCTTCTGAATCCTATTGCACATCCCAAAAGGGCTAGAAAGAGTTAACAGCAGCTCACAACACACCTTAGCCAGTCTCAGGACAAATAAGGCTGCCAAATGTAGTTGCTGTTATTTCAGTAAGACCAATTGGGGAGAAGAAACTCAGGTGCAGACTTGACTTAATTTCATGGTGAAGGCAAGTCCTGAGCAAAATGATGCCCAGGTGCAGGTGTTTCCCTTATGTCACCCCTTCCAGGAGGCTGTTCAAAGGCTCCCTGAACTTAGACTGACTTCAGAAGGTCAGCAACGCAGTGAGCACACAACATCAGGTGTTTGCTTATAGTGTACATACACTGGAATAATCATGTAGTCTCTTTTCTTTGGTTTTTGAGGTGGATATGACAGTACCTGGAGGAGATACTCATCTGTCTACCTAACAATCAGAAATACCTTATAAAATATGTCTGAAATTATTCCATTGTGAAAGTGAGAAGGGAAAACGTAAATATTCTCATTAATTCATATGTACACAGACCAAACTTTACATAACATACGGAGTAGTTGGAAAGATGCCTGCAAAGATGTAATTGCATTTCTGTGTGAAGAGCATTTACACTCACTCATGTCTACTTTCTCCACTCATTTTAGTAATTACATGTAGAGAAGCAGCTAACACACTTGTAATTAAAACCAGCAGTCAAGGACTTTTAGGTGTTTTAATACAAGAGAACTGACATAGAAAGCAAGCAGACTTAGCAGTAGCGGATTACTACAGTCATATAAAACAATGCAAACCCTAAGAAGAGCCTGTGCTAAAGTGCCCACAAGGTGCTCATGAAGACATGGATGTGTGCAGGCAATGGCAATCGAAGTCCAGACCGTGCACACTTTCCACATTCAGTGTTTGCTAAAAGACATTTGATCACAAGACCTGGAACTGTGTTTTGTTGCTAGAAACCTCTTGTTTCTGACCACCAAGCTCAGGATTTAAAACAGTTGCTTCGTACAATCTACGTTGCTTCATTTTTCATCCATTTCATTTGGCATTTTATTGGCAAAGGCTGTAACAGTTATTTCAGTTTGGTGGGTGGAGTTCCTATGAAAACTCCAGATCTTTTCATTTAGATGATAAATATTCATGACTCAAGCAATCTGAACCAGGCAGACTTGTTGCCCTTTCTTTCCCTTCCCTACTACCCAAGCTGTGAAGAATGTTTTATGTGATGTGCAAATAATATTCTCACAGAATCACAGAATATTCTGAGTTCTCTTTCATTTTAAAATGAAAACTGGACAATGTCTAAGCTTAATCTGGAAGGCCCTGAACTGAACTAAAGGATGGCATGCTTGCAGCCCAAGTATCAGCAACTCATATGAGGACTAGTCTGATGGCAGAAGGTGGGAACAGTAATTCAGTAGTCAAATGTTTTGCTGGGAGCTTTCACCTCAATGTAGTCCAGAAACTAACTTTTATAAATGCGTTTTCTCAAGCAATTTACGAAAAAAAGAAACCAAACCAAGATTGTACTTCTAGGCTTTTTGTATGGCCATCTGAGCAGCTTTGCAGCTTCTGGCAAACGAAACAGGCAGGGAAAGACCTAAATCCCATTAATACACAGTATTCTTTTAGCAAGAACAGAAGCATTCATTTCAGAAGAGACAAACTTGACCAATTCATGACCAAGACCATGGTGAGACATTAAGATTTGGGTTTATTTCTCATTATTCTACTCTGATTTGATTGGTAATAAATTAAACTCAATGCCCCAAGTTGACAGTAATGTCTACGACAGTAATTGCTGAGCAATCTCTCCCTGTCCTTATCTTGACCCACGAGCTCTTCATTATATTCTCTCCCCTAACCAGCTGCAGAGGGGAGTGATGGAGTGGCTTTGACGGGTACCTGACATCCAACCAGGTTCAATCCATCACAATACTTGGCAATTTTAGAAAAAAAACCCCAAAACCAACCAACCAACCAAGCCACCAAAAAAAAAAAAAAAAAAAAAAAAACAAACCCAAACAAACAAAACACACCAAAGGAAAAAAACCTAACCAAATAAAAACAAATCCCCAAAAACCAAAACCAAAAACAACAACAACAAAGAAACCAAAACAAGAGTTAGACAGGGAGAAAACAGAGGAAAAAATGAAGAGCTGTGATTACTTGTTTTGGTGCAGCGAAAACAAGTGCCCCATAGCTCTTACTCCAGTCTGACGCATACCACTGCCGATTGGCTCCTGCTTTGCACACATGCAGCCGTACACGTAGGGGCAGGCACCAGCATTTTCCAAAGCTCATTCATTCCATATATCAGCAGCCAGCTCTCAGCAGATTCCCAGATAGCACCATGGAAAACCAGGTTTCAACTCAGTGGCCCTGACCGATCCCAGCGCAGCTGCAGGCAACCTGCCTGCTCTGAATGGCCCTATGCTCTCCTGATCAAGGTGCCACCTCTCTTCCACCCTGTCCTGTCAGCCATAATCAGCTCCTGCACCCCACGGGGGAAAGTGGCCCTTGCCCAGCCACTGCTGGACACAGGCTGTCTGGGCCAGAGAGGAGGCGTGGGAAGGAGAGTGGCCTGAGGGCGGCACTGCAGCCATCTGTGCCGACCAAGGAAGGGAAGGAAATATCCTCAGTGGGAGCTGAGCCTCCTGGGGTGGGCAGAGGGCCCGCTGGCTTGCACTGGAACAGCTGCCATCTGGCACCAGCGCTCAGCTGTGGACTGGGAGAGGTGAAGTCTCTGGAGACAAGGGTGCCAGGCATGCCGGGAGCCAGGCCTAGCCCTGCAGTTTTCAACACCCTCCCTGGCCATGGGTGGACAGGGTCTGTGTGCACCAACTCCTGCTGCAGTGACAGTGCATAGTGCATGTGGGCCCCAGGCCCCCACAGCTCCCAGGCCTTAGAAACCGCTGCAGAATTATGACAATATAGTTGCTGTTAAAAAGAAGTCATGTAAGAGTAGAGGACAGAGAAGAGCTCTGCCCAAGGCAGCATGAAAATAAGCAATAGCAGGTCTCTCTTATGAGTTTCTCCAGTGCACCCTCCCCCTCCCAGGAGACACATCAAAGGCAGATGAGGAGATCAGTCCACAGCAGTGAGCCTGCTGGAGCCCGCTTGCTCAGCACAGCAAAATTAATTAAGAGGGTGGGAGAAAGTGCCAGTATGAGTCTGATTCTGTCAGGGAGCATGGCACTGACAAACGGCAAATGCTAATTCAGGAGTTTTTCATTTCTTTCACACCTGCCAAAGAGAGAAACAGGAGCATGATTCAGATTTGAAAGACACTGGATTTGGATACCCCTGACATGTCACATGATACCACATCTACCACTGCTTCCTGGAAGCCTACGAAAACTAGCTCCAAAGAGCCTCAGCCCCTGTGATACATGCTTTAAAGAAAGCACATCAGTGTTTTGGTTACTGCTGTTTCAGAGAACAAAGCAAAGGTGAGGCCTCACACAGAACAGGAGAAGCCACAAACAGGGACCTCTTACCCTGCTATCACTGAGCATCTTAATAGAACAAGATAGGCATAACCAACAAAAAATTCAGGAGAAATTAATTCAATCGTAGTTGACATAATAAGCACTAATACATTAATACTGCTTTTCTATGTACAGAACATTATAGAGTTGGAGATGTGAGACCCAAATTAGCATGAAGAAAAAAATATGAAATGGAAAACCCTTAAAATGCAGGATTTCCAGGCATTCAGGTGCAGTAGTAGGGAGTCCCTGGAAATGCTCATAAATTCATTAGAATAAAGGTGTAAAGCCCTCACTCCAGGGGTATTGTTGCTCTACTATTTTTTCTTGCTCATAATTCAAACAGGAGATGAAGCATCTGAGCCCAATTTGGGACTAATAATTTCTAAATAAAGATATATATGTTGACATTTCATAAACAGAAAGAAGAGCATGACATTATAAATAAGTTTTAATCTCTGCATTATTGTAAAGTTTATCTGGTCAAACTCCTGTCCTTTGTAGATTGCTCCTATTCATTATGTATTCAGGTGCATTAAAAATTCCTTGGAAAAGGGACTTTATTTGTGCAAGAAGAACTCCTGAACCACTGTTTATGGAGTGTTCTGCAGCCCTGAGGCACAGCTCCACTGAGTCAATTGCCTGTGAATATTTAGAAAACAGCCATTGTGCTGCATCTACCCTGAGTGGGTTTTTTTGACTCACGAGAGGTGAGTTAATCTGTGTGTTCTCTTCTTTTTTTCCTGATCATGGATATTCCAATCATAGCTCTCAAAACTACACCATACAGTTAGTCTGAAAAGCTCCATGATATCTTTTAAACTTATGTCTAAAAATGTGTAAGAATGATTTTCCAATAGCTGGCAGGTCTTGACGACCAGGCACAGAGACATAGCTCAAGAAACTGGTCCCCTAGTGCAACACTTTCTAGGGGCAAATGAATGACTATCAGGCTACCATCTGCCCAGTAGTTAATCAAAGTAGTGCCTGTTTCATCTAGAGTATAAAAGGTGCTTTGTTCAAGTCAAATAGAATCACATATCAGCAATGTACATTAATAACTGATAACATAAATATCCAGTACATTTAACATTATCAAACTAATTATGTGTTTGTTTGCCAGGAATAAAGGTGAGCTTTAAAAATCCAAGATAATGTGATTACCACTGAGTAAGACATTCTTGCTCATCCTGAACACAGACTAAAAGCATAGGTGACTGAGACAAGTCACCAGGCTGGAAGCCAACCTTATTTCATGCACTGAATTTGTGATGAAAATTCTAATGAACCCAAGCTAAAGCAGTGCTGCTCTGGCCAGAGGTCTCCAGCTCACTCCAAGGTAGATGTGAAAATATCAACTTGTTGAAGGGTCGCTCAATGCACACAGCATGTATTCCTGCTAAAGCTAGCATTGCAAAAAATGTTGACTGCCATAAAAATTTTGCAGTCCAGATGCAAAAGAAAAAAAAAATTACTTCCACACTTACTCTAATGCTACTGAAGAGCTTATTCAACACATGTACCTGCTCCACTCAGGCAGAGAAGTTCTCTGAGCCTGAAACACTGCATGTACCAACCTCTGTGAGAGAGCTGGTGTTAAATGGGGTCAGAGCTACGTTTGCTCTGGGGAGAAGAAAGGCTCACTTTTGAAGACAGGCTGGTTACCCTGTTTTTCTTCCTACACCACAGCTTTCAAATTGCAGCTCGAACTTGAAGGGAGTTGTTCCCACAAGCTCTCCAGCCCAATGTCTCCACCCAAGAGGCTTGAGTAAATAGCAGAAGCTCTGGATATGAATCAGATGGAAAAGACTCAGCCCTCTCTGCTAGGTCTGAGTTCAAAGGCATCCATGGCTGAAAAGCTAAATCAAGATCACTATCTGTATGTGAGGGCAGGATGGAGCATTCAGTACCAGTGAACTGCTAACCCTTACATGTTCAGATGTAGTGTAGCAGGTTGTATGTACCATTGTATATAACACTGAGAGAAGTGGGGAACTGTGATTGTTTTGGGAGACTTTCTTTCCTCTATTTCCTGTCTTCAACTTCCTCTAGCTGAAAATCTTGCACCTGACCTCTCAGTATCAGTTCTCAGCCTCACAGCCAGAGGAAGACCACAGATGATGCAGAATGTATGACAGAGCAGAGTACTCAGCCTCAGGTCCATGGCAGACCTCTTTCTCCTTGTTTGCACCAAGACACAGAGCAACCTTTCGTCAGGAACAGTGTGCATGATCCATTCCTCCTATGCACACATCAGACCTGAGTTCTGTCACATGACATTTTGCTCCAACACACAGGTCACATCTATGCAGCTGTTGTACCCTGAGCAGGTACAGCCCATGCTGCAAACATAGCTTGCTGCATTACACCTGTGGAAAGCATATCATGCCATGATGAGCTTATGGATAAATGGCCACAAATTGAGAGATGAAAAGGATGCACAAGGGGAAGGATGTGTCCATAGACAATGGAGCATCTCAGTGTCAGTGACTGGCTGAGAGCACAAGTGCCTCTGAAGACCTACTGATCACTAAGTCTGTTCGAGTGTGACATTTGCACGGGTCATAGCATCCATGTCTGTGTTCCCTTGTATATGCAGGCATAGTCCTAACTCCTCAAGTCCTAACTCCTCACCAGCACAAGTATCCCACTTGTGAGCTGATGCTGGAATACAGCTGGAGCCCACAGCTAGGGTGTGCCTGTACCTCCCGCTGTGAAGCTGTCTGGTTTATTATCTGCAAAACAGAACACCTGGGAAGATGAGCCAAATAGTATTAGATATAATCAGATACTTTCTGTCTTCAGGTGCCACCCATGTGCACACCTTCCCTACCAGCTGTGGAGTGAACCTGCTCGCAATTCTATTAATAACGAGTGGTATAAGTAGGTGAACTGGATGCACTTGTGTGAAAGCAAAACTCCAGAGGTAGATTGGTTGCTCTGTTCAAAGCAAACAGATAACTATCCCAGGCTTCAGGCAATACTCCCCCTTTCCCACCTCCTCCTTTGGGGCATCTCTAGACATGTCCAGGGTAATGCAGCCCGTCAAACAGACATTTAAGTGGTGATTTATAAATTTAAAAAAGGGATCACAAAGCCACCAATGACCCCACAAAATGCCAAGTGCCAGGACTTCCTCTGAGGACTCTCTTTTGTATTCATCTTCACTGTGCATTCCACTGTTGGTACACAAAAGTAAAACTGTTTACTCCTCAGAGGATTGTGTCCTCAGCTGTCTGAAGTCCCAAGCTACCTGCAACAGCACTGCCAGCTGCCTGTGAGATCACATGGCAGGGACTAGCTTCAGCTGAGCACAAAGTAGCAAATGCCTACAATGCACAGTCTTCTTACAGGCAGAGTTCATCACTGACCACAGGAGAACAGCACTAGAACCCATTGCCAAAGTGTCTGCTGATCCCTGGAGCCCTTTCGCTTCTGATGCAATGCCTGAGTTTTGTGTCAGTGCAGGGAAGAGCAAGGGACAGACTCTGGATTGCAGGATTGTAAGTCAGTGACTCTTCCATCAGCTGGCAGGCTGAACAATGGAGATGGGAGGCTCTTGGACACACGTTTTTGTGCCCTTGACAATAATAAAAATCTGATGATTCAGGGGTTATGATTGTCAAGGGGCCACAGTTCAGCACCAGTGTCATGAGTAGGGCACTTTCAGACAGGCAGAAAGACATGGCTTAGGACCACGAGGACTGAGGAAGGACAGTCTCCTCAGCAAGATTTTGGATACCTTGAGCTACCGGAGTGCTTTTGAAATGCATACTCTTCTCTTGCCTTTCCTCCCCTCTTCAGATCTAAGAATAGGATGCAGAGTTACAGGCAGGGCTGGCATTGTGCCTCAGATGAAACAGTTCAATTAGCTGTTTTGGGGGTTGTAAAATAACTTTGAGGTGTTGTATACTCATACTTGCAGTAGCATCTCTGGAATAAAACAACCCTTTCATTCTAATTTACAGATTTTTCAGAATTCAGATGGATTCAGGCCAAAAAGGATCTCCCACAAATCCAGCTGGGTTCTCAGAGGGACTTTTTAATTTTGTGTACTTCTCTACGTGAAATTAAAGTGTTCATTTCAGATTAACATACACATGGCAGTCTTTTAGATTATGGAGTTTTCTGCCTGTCATTATGGGTAAAATTTTCAACAGCTTTTAAAACAGCTTCAAGTGGAATTTTGCAGACAACAGCAAGGATTTTTGGAAGCATCTGTGTAAGGTAAAGGTTCAATTCCTATTGCCATTCAGTGGGGCTTCAGGTGCTCTGCCACTTAGAGCACCATTCCAAAATCACGGATAAGAAATAATGAAAAATCTTAAAACAATACAATAAATATTATTGCTGTTTACTACATAAATTGGGTAGCAACCAGAGAGAAGAGTGCAAAAGTCATAGGAATGTAGATTAAAAATAAATTCCTTTGCATTGGGAACTCTCAGAGAACAAAGAAAATGAAGGTAAAACCAGAGGTGTAATTGCTCTGAGAAAAAAAGGAAAGGTTAAGGACCCATGAAGAATATTTCTATACTATTGAGTGCATTAGGACAGGAAGGCAGGAGAGACCAGCATAAAGACTTGTCAAAGAATCCCTTAACACTGCAGTAAAGCAAACTGTAATTTGATTTCTCCCTTGGGCATGCAATCCCTATCCTTAACTAACAGCACTTTCACCTGGGGAAATGTTTGTGTTGCTGCAATGAGGATGCTGAGCTTGCACAGGGAGGTGTCACTAAGGCTGACCAACCTTGGTACTCATATACCCCTTATGGTACAGTTGGCAACAGCACTCATACTGACTTTTCCACTTACACCAAACCCACCAAATCAATACCTCTTCTCAGTACAGGATTTAGATTTCCCTCTTATGTTAGGAAATAATAGCTTTGGGCTCCATGGTCAGTGTTTTCCTGATCGCACCATTACATCACAACTCAGTGCTCTTACACTAAATGGTGCCATGGTGCTGTCCTATGGTATGTTTGTCAGTGTTCAGGAAGAATAATTCTTTGTTTCTGTGCACCAAAAAAAAGTGGAAGGCATGTGTGATTCTTTCTTTGTGTTGAAGATATGATTCACAGATGGCATCTTTTATAAACACATCATGTCCTCCACCTAAAGGTGCTATGTGCTCCAAAAGAGCCAAATACATTAGCATTCTTTAACCATAACTTTTGAAGTCGACATTTGACTACTTTTGCATTTCTTCCAGATTGTAGTTAGACAACTCCTAATTCTATAGGGAAAGCAAAGACTGTAAAATGCCAGAGCTTCACTCTGCTGAAATAACATTAGTGAAATATCAAGTCCTTTATGATGTCATGAGGGATTCCTTAATATGACTATAGCCTCCTAATGACATCATAAAAAACAACTGCAACATCAGAAAACAGCCAAGGGTCATCAATCAGCCCATCCTCTCTCCTACTCACCAGGGGCAGCAGCCCAGCTTGCTCCTATCTGCTTTTTATGAGCAGTGCTGTCCTCTGAATAGCACACAGAGAAGAGACTAATAATCATACAAATATCAGGGAGAGCGGTCAATCATCACCTGAAATGTTCAGTACACCTGAGGGAAATTCGGGTGCTGCAGCCTGAAGAGTCTGCAAATTTAGCATGTAGAAAAGACAACATTACTGCCTTAGACGTGACCTGACGTTCTCCAGGCAACAGGCAACACAAGTTGGTAATTCAGACTTTTTAAAAATGTGGGGACAATGGGGCTGAAAAATGAATTCTGTAGTTGCTCTCTTTAACCTCTAGCTGTAAGCAAAAGCTTTTTCCATGTTGCCCAGATAGCGATCTGCATGTTCCATAGTACAATGACCATACTGAAAGAGTTTGCATCTTCCAGTTGAAATGGTGATGGTCCAAATGAGACAAATGAGTGACAGCCCAATCCTCTGACAAGAAGGGAAATGGCCTCCTCCACTTTTGAAAACACAGTGCCTCAGAGTTAGAGCCTCATTACACTCTTTTAGGAACACTTGGAAGTTTTCCCGGGTTGGGGACAACTCAAGGACTTTTCCAGACTCTCATTAAGAACCCCCATGTAATGAGAGAGATACTGTGATTTTGAGGGTTTTGGAGGGTGTTTAAAATGGAGCTTCTGCCAGCAGAGTGCTGACCAAAGAAGGGGGCTTTTGTCAGATAAGAAGGGGAAAGACCTGGTTCCTTACCTTGTTCCTCACAATTTTACAAATGTTTATGCAGTGAACTCCTGAGTGGGCAGGCTGTTGTCAGGGTACTTCACAGTGAGCTGTAGAAAATCCCCACCTTTTGAGGTATTGGGAAGGGGAATTTGTCACAGGTCTAAAATTAACTGAACCTGGAGATTGTCTCTTGGCTTCACAGTGAGCGTTCCTTTGAGCTCTCAATGACTCTGACCCCTTTCAAGGGCACATGGGCTAGAGCCATCTCCAGTTTTGTTTCACCGGCTCCCCTCTCTAAACAGCTGCAGGAAAAAGTCTGTTTTCACAGATGATTTCTGATATGAAAGCTGTGTTCTGACTTTACTTCAGGGTTCCAGTGTCTCTAGCCAGCCTATGGAGAAGCACACAGCACCCTTCTCCCCTCCTTTCCACACCCTGCAATTGATGCAGAAAGGATCTTAGGGTCAAATAACAGGGCAACAGCTCAAAAACTGGTCACTCTGGGCCAAGGGAATTATATCAATAGTAATGAAAATTGCCGCATTCCCAGGCAAGGGAGCAGCAGCCCCACTGCCTTTTCCTGGGGCTTAGAAATCTCTGTTGCTCTGGGAGGCTTGCATCACCTTCCCTGCTCCTTGCAGTGCCCTATTGGCTACCATCTGATGAGTCCCTGTTCATGCCAAATCCTCGTCCTTGATGAGTGCTGGGCCAGTCATTTCTGTGTACCCATTAGCTAATAGATATTAGACCACCCTCCCCTTTGATTGGTTTATTTCACAACAGAAATTGAGATTAAACCAATTTGTGAATTTTTTAAACACTGTTTAGGAGGTTGGATGGAGCAAGTCTCTGACACAGGTGTGCAGAATGGGATTGTGACAATGGCAGCAACAGGGGCTTGGCTGGTGAATGTTCCCACCCTCACCAGCATGGCAATTCCTGAAAATAGCAAGTCCAAATCTTGCCTACAGCATCCACCTGAGGGCAGCTGCTGTGACTTCCAGCCACGCTCTGCTTAGCATATCCCACGTGGCATTTTGCGCAGTGGGCAGTAGGTCACGCTGTCTGTGTCCTCGTTCTCAGCCCAAGCCAATACTCTGGTCAGAAGATCCCCAGCATGTGTCCCAGGAGCAAATGGTCTCAATGGAGCCACTGATCATGGGCTAACCACTGACTAGCCAAGCCCAAGGGACCAGCTGATCCCTGACTATACATCTTGTCACTTTATTTTTTCATGCCTTGCCATTTGCATCCTCATAGTTTCAGTCTTGTAGGACCAATACAACTGCCATCCCATGAAGCCTGATAAGGCCAAATACTTCCAGAACTAATGCTGCACAGATTGTCTTCCCCAGGGTTTCTTTCAGTTTCCCTTTCTTTTGTTCCAAATAGCAGTCCTGTGCTGTGCTGCTGTTGGATAGTTCATTAATTTAAGGACATCAGAGCTCAAGCAGATAATTTACAAGTCAGCATGAAGTGCAGAGGAAAGGAGGAGCCAGTGCTGCTTGCATCTTTGATAAGCAAGATATTAAATAATTTTAATCTCAGCGGAACTCTGCTATTTCCAGATTATATAATCTCACTCTTGAAAGAGGGTTATTTGAGCAGACTGTCACATTAAATAGACACATTTGCCGCATATGTTAATTGCAGTGGAAAGCTGTTAAGCAAATAAGGTTGTTTCGTCAAAATGTTATTCTTTTAGCAGGTCTGTTCCTTTCATGGATCTCCAATTCACAAGCCATGCTCTTCTAGAATGCACATTTCAGTTTAAGGGAAAGAAATGTGTTCACTGAACTGATCAATTTTTTTATCACGCTGACTTTTGTTCAAATTTTAACACATGCTGTGCCACAGAAGTAAATTCTTTTAAACAGGTTTATTTCTACAGTAGGATATCAATAGAAAAGTTTGAACCTATATGTAGAGAAGGGCTAACAGTGTATTTTCTTAACAGATATTAGCATTAATAAATCCTGCAGTGTACTGCCTGACACACCACACTCTAGTACTACCCATTTACTAAGTTGTCTTTATCACTTCAGGTAAAAAGCAACTGTGTACAGTCTAAGCACAGATCATATTTATTGTTAGTATTTCTTATGTAATAAAATCCCCTTAACTGCACGCTATTTTGAATAAAATCTAGGGGTTTGATCACATATTTCTGAATCACTGAAAATAGGAATATATATTATATGCTGCTTCTAAACTCACACATTTTAATTTCTTTAGTCCAGTGAAGGAGGATGAAAAGGAGAAGCCTATGCAAACTGGAATAGACACAATCTTCTGGCAATCAGTCTGCATCTTTCTGCTGTGAAACCTAGTAACAGCTGGTTCACTTTACATGCAAGGTAGGAGCACCAGTGGTGGAAATAAAGAGCAGATTGGAAATGGATTCGTTCTGAAGTGGTCACTGGTGTCTCTTCTTTCAGAGAGGCAAAGGATACCAGCTTTGAACATACAAAGCAAAACACTAATTAATGTTTCCAAGCCAAGAGACATTGTGGGGTAGCTGGTGGCAATTTTCAAGGGGAAAAGGAAGTTCTTCTAATAAACTCTGATTTTTGAAAAGACAAATCTGATCTTCCTAGGCCAAAATTTGCCACATTCAAACTCATGCCCAAATTTTAAAAATAAATAAGAAATGTGGCCAAACGCATGTTCCCTAGGATTCTTCATGGGTTCAGAAAAAATTCAGAGGTGTATGTATGTGCAGCACACATCCAGACATGTAAGAATTTACATGGCATTCTTAGCTGTAACAGGTGCCAAAGCATCCTCAATCCACATTCACCAAAGTATTGTTCCACCTGTCACCTCAGCAAAACTCTCTTAGCTCTGTTTTTTGGTAAACTTATGCATCCATGTCATTTCATTTGCTTATCAGGATCTCAGTCACACTCAAGCCGTGCTGTCAACCATATCCTGAAGGCACAGGCGTGCTTGAGGTATTCCTGCAATTACAATTTACAGGAAAAAAAAATTACTGATGATGCATAAAATCTCAAATGTAATTCAGTCTCTCTAAGAGTAGCCAGGAAGACCATTCTGACAACAGTAACCATTCCACTAATGTCAGCAGCCCTCACTCTCATGGAGAAGAAGAGCTAAGTGAGGCCAGATCAAATTCACATGATTATTTTTCAGAGTAGAAACACACTTTAAAAAGCATATGCAAGCAGTTATAATTTCTCCTTTTGACCATTTCCCTGTATTAAAAATGTACATTTCCACTTCACATAGAAGTCAAGATAAACTGAATATAAAGAAACTACCCAAAGCAATCTCCTTTCACTAGCAATCTGCAGGAAAACGTTTCTTTAAGTGCCTTTAAATGAACCACATTGAGAAAATAAAGAACATTATCATCTGCAAAATCTGTGTGCCTGCTAGCTGTATACTGCTTGAGTACAGTATTCATAAAAGGGAAGCATAAAACCTCCTGAACAGCTTTAGGGAGTGCTGGAGCCAAGGTAGAGAGAATAAAAATGGGCTAAACTTGCAGGTGAGGAAGACAGAGACTCAGGAAGATACATGAGCTTCAGAAACTCAGCAAGGCCTCTTAACAGGACAGCACTATGTAGGCGACCTGTATATCAGACAAGGCATGAAGTGAACTAAGACTCAGTTCTGTTCAGTGAGTCTCTCTGTAGCTGATCTTACCTTAGTTAAAAGTCTTCTTATATAAAATTTGACAACCTAGATGGCTAATTCCACTGACATATCATGAGAAGGACTGCAAGATTGTTACCCATACTGAGGACTATCTACCTCAGGCTAAAGAGCTTAATCTAAGCTCATCTTCTCACAACTCCAGGTTTGGCCTTTCCATTACAGTCATGGATTAGGTTATGCTCCCTTGGTGTCTTGCAGTATAACCTTAACCAATCTGGTCGTAGTTGGTTGTGCTTTGACTGTGGAGTTAAACTAAATGTGTCTAGAGGTCTCTTCCAAACTAGCCTGTTTTTCTGTGATTCCAAGGTGGCTGAACCTTGATGTTGAACCAGATGTTTCAGAAAAAGGGATGGACCAATTTGTCATACTAGGCTGTTCCTTGCTCAAGGAGAAGTTTCCTCATGAACTAAGCTAGTTATCAACTTATATCAAAAGGAGATTTGATCATTAATATAATTTTATGATTTAACTGATACAAATACATGTGCAATTAACGTGATCTCTTTGGAATCTCTACCATATATCTACATATCTTCTCCATGCAGTCCCACAGCCATGGTCACATTCAGCATCAAACTACTGCAGGACTTAATCACAAAACCCCCTTATTCTGCCTGAAGCAACACACTTGGAAATGTGCTAAAGCCATGTCCTGCACTGCCAACCACAACACTGTCAAGGTACCATCTTTATATGTAACACCAACATCTGCTGCTCAGCCAAAAAGGCCTCATTTCCTGTGTGCCAGTAACTGTGTGTCAGGAAGGTAAGGTAAATAAGTGAAGCTAGTTTCCCTGTAAACTGGCAAGCAGACTCCTGTTTCACAGAAAATGCTTCTGCATTTTACCTTGAAACATCAAACCAGCATGTGGGGCACTCCAGAAAGGATCTGTTGTAGTCAGGGAGGCCTGGGTACTAAGCTCCATTATTTATCAGGTTTGGCACAATTTGTGGGAATGGCTCCTGTCTCTAGTTTAGAGACAAGTTTAGGAGAAAAACACTCTGGAATGAGTGTTTCCTCTTAAAAAAAAAAAAAAAAAGGGTTCCAACAATTCCTTTCTGCATGAATACTAGGGGATGAAAGTGAAACCCCCTTCCCCGTTAATTGACAGAGTGCCCACACAGCATGGGAAAAGGTAAATAAATGAACAGTCAGACCTTACCGCTGTCCCCCTGCCCCCCTCTACCCCCCCAGCCCAATCAGAACAAAACCCCAAAATGTCAAGGAAAGAAAAAAAAAAACAAACCAGCCCTATGGTGGGGAGAAAAATGGTGCTGGCTCCTGTCTCAGGGAGAAAAAAACCCCAAAATGTTCACGCAGCAGCTTGGGCAAACATAGGGGAACCTGGTGAACTCTGGCGTTGGTTCCCTCTTCACAGCAGATGAAGCAGGTGGGTTTTGTGTGCTTTCTCTCTCTGGCTTGGCTTTTTCTGAGACCTGGGGCCAAAACAGAGCGGCCCCTTGCCTGTCCTGCCAGTCCTGGCCAACTCCTCTCCTGCCGGTCACGCTCTCTGATCTCAGACCAAAACCTAACCATCCAGTTCACTTTGAAAAAGCCACCAAAGGATTGCTGCTGCAGCCTCTCCAAGACCAGGGAAAGGAAAAGAAACTGCTTGCCTAAGCTAACAGAAAGCCAAGATAGCCAAGCAAAAAAATCCAAACCAGATCCAATGGCACCCAGACACCTGGGGAGCAAGGCTTTGAAAAAGCCTGCCAAAGAGCCCCAAGGCTCTCCCCTCCCCCCAGACCCACCTTAAAGCTACAGCAACCATTTTTGGGCATAAAGCGGACAATCAGGGAATAGACTAATCATCATAAAAGCACCCCAAGACAGCTCTCTGGCCACCCTGCTCTAAGTCAGTAACTTACTACCTAGAGCTTTCTCATTGCAATAGTTCTATCTTCCTGCTCAGATAATGTATTTATTACAGGTTGGAAAGGACTCATTACAACTTCATAAGTAGAAGGAAACTAGGAAGAATCTTAACACTAATCAATCATCTAAAATCCTACTAACAATACTACAGCTTACCAGAGTTCATCAGAAGGCAAAGAGATATCTGAAAAAACAAAAGAATGTGAACAACAGATCACACAGCTCCAGACGAGGAGAAAACCCACAATGCTAAAATGTGGAAAAGTATCTGAATATGAATTCCTGGTGAGAAATAAATTTTTATTCATAGGAATAGTATGTTGCAAAATCTTCTATATTCTTCAGAACTTGTTTCCAGAGCAGCATGTGAGGCTGAGGATCATTAAAAGTTTCTGCCAGCGCTGGAACATCTCCTGTTGAGGCACAAAATATAAATTGGTGTGTGGCAGGAGGAGAGGCAGCAGGGAGTGAAACACACCAGTGGGTATTTGAGGCTCACAGGTCCTGCAGCTTTCCTCTGTTTTTGACGTATACCAACTTTCTAAGATTTTTTTCTTATGACTTCTCATTAAGGTAAGCTGTTACTTGTGTTCAGAATTAAAGAAGGAAAACTGAATGACAAAACCACAAAATATTTTATGTTCTTGAGCATACATAGGACTGCAGAGGGTGCCACGTCCTTTCATGGACCAGGTGAGCAGAACTAAGGTTGGACTGCGACTTTCCTCCAAGATCTGCACAAGCCCTGTCAGCTGCTTCTGCTCTACCTACAAGTAAAAAGCACAATGCTCCTCAACTACACAAAAGATCAGAGAAACACAGCTGTATATGGTTAGACAGGATTTAAGGTCTACAACTATATGTTAGACAAGTATGTATTTTGGGGATTTTTTTTCTCTCTGCTGCCACAAAAGGTTACTGCTGACAGCTCTATATGAGATATTATAGTATGTATAAGGACACCACATGAAATTGAATTACAGCTATGATGGCAATAAAAGCAACTCTTTTTTTTGATGGAACCCATTACACAGGATTTCAAGTCATATCAAAAAGTATTGGTAGTTTTAGGTTTTCCTATTGCTCGAACTGGTGGAAATCTAGCCAAACTAAAGAAATCAATGTGACAAGCAATTGTGAAAGTCTGTTCTGAGAGGGACATTTGCATGGTTCTTGTCATGCATATTCATACACCCAAACTCCTTAGTTCAGCTTCTATGGTTGGTGAAAAAATGGGACATGTGATTAGTGCTGCCTTCCTTGCTTTTTACTAAGTCGGATCCTCATGTGACTGAATTATATGATCAAGAGATAACACTCCCTACAACTCAGTTGAGAATATCTTCCCCTTGGGAGAACTTCCACTAGAAAGAGAAGTGTGTATTGTGAGTCAAGAGAGAATCTATCTGGATAAGCGCTGTTCTGTTTCCAGCTCACATAACCGTTGTCTGTACTCTTGAGTAAGTCACTTATCACCAGGTGTTTCAGCTTCCCACTCCTGCTCACTTTGTCAAGCTCTCACTTTGGGCAAACGCAGAACCCACTTGACTTCACCTCAAGGCATTACTGCAATAGAAAATAAATATTAATAACAATTAATAGTGCTTGGACATGCAAGGCTAACTGTGGCCTGCCTCTGGCTGTCAGAAACGCGTGTTGCAAATTTGCCCACAGAAACTATAGCTGTGTAAAACTGCCATAACCACCACAATCATTTATTGACAACATAGTCATGCAGCAGCAACCTCATTGCTTTTCCAGACTGTAACTGTTGTCCCAGGTTTGCAAGCTGATATATCTTCATGCACTTTGTTTTGTATGTTTAAAAAATGGCAGACACTCTGGTATAAAAGCTCTCTGTCAACATACTGGTTTACATCAAACAAAAACCTCTGAATTCATGCCAAATACGAAGTCAAAATTTTTCATGGCGATATTAATAATTTGTGCGTACAAGTAAAGGCTAAAAACATTTTCCTTTTATTGGTGTCAGTATTCACTATATGCAGATGGAAAAACCCGATAAGCCTTCATTTGATTATTAGTGAATCGAGATTGAATACAGGCATCTTTTTCAAAGGAGTATATAAAATTGTTGATACTGTCTGCCCTTTTCTCCCTATAAACATTTGTCAATTCACTTGCCGTCTGCTGCTCTGTGTATACATGCCCAAGTTAATGTTAGCTGAGGTTGCAATATAGCTATGTTAAATAATTTTATCTGATTTGTTGGATGATGGTATTTCTAATGGAAAACAACATGGTAATTTCAGAATGTTACTGATTAGATGAAAATGATATTGCATCAAAGTTACTTCCTTAATTTATTCTGAAAAAAACAAGAAGGATTTCTCTATTAAGATGCTTAATTAAAATCTATCTCTCTCCATACAAAATCTTTACTCCAGGTCCTGTATGCGATGTCTGAAAAGAACAAAGACTGATTAGCATCTTTTACACTCTGCTTTTCTTTTCATCACTTAGACATTCATTACAGCCAATTCTAGTCAGGTTTAGAAGGTCTGAGAGAAAGGGTAAACCTGGCACCTTTACAAGGAATAAGACCCACCAGTGGGGCCTCTCCAGCTAGCACAGCCTAATCCTTCCCCTGTTCTTAAAGATCATAACTTAGGGGTTTGATTCCCTTAGTCTTGAATCTATAAAAATCTTATTTCTATAAGCTCTTTTATTGTTACCCACATAGTCAATAGTGTCATTTTCATTCATATAATTCTGTAGGGAAGTGAGAGGAAGTGCACCAGACAGAACAGAGCTATAAATAAGATTCAGCTACCCTGTTCCAAGTGCAGATTCAACAGCATTCTTTTAAAAACCACAAAAGCAAAGCTTGGGAATTATTGGAGGTTTTCTACTTTCTGGAGTTCTGAGAGTAGCTTTCATGAGGTGGCCACCCTTTACTACTGACTTTAGTGAATAAAAGATGCTTTTGCTTAAAATTAGCTCTATGAGTTCAAACAACAGAGCAGGGTCACATTGCACAAACACGTTATCTCATGCTTATGAGCAAAAGAACTCGAGAAACATAGCATTCTTACATACAAAAGATTCCACTTAGAATTTCTTCTTAATATGAAGAGTCTTTAGGTTAAAGATGAAAATCTCACAGCAAATGGATTACCATTGTTTTCTTACAGGCTTGCTGTGCAACGTGAATGATTGCTTGCATTACAGGAAGATAATGCTGTGCAATAGTGGTTACCTTTATGGGTGGAATTCTGAAAAAAATCTGAAGTCCCTGGGCAATTTTGATGGACTGATAGAATTCTGCAAACACCAGCTTTATGTAAATTTTTTGGAACAAAACTGGCCAACTGGTGCTCTGTCAGAGACACATAGGCAGCAGCTTTTATCCATATCTCCAGCAGCCTCACAATGTCACCCAAACTTAGCCACCTCTGCAGTGGAGGGGAGGTACTTATGCCCCCAAATACAACATTCAGGATGGGGGTACCAAATGTTGATTTTTATAGATTTTTTTCATTTTTCTTCTCTATTTTCTACATAATATCTTCTGGTTATTGTGTTATGTAAAATGTTATTGTGTGTGTAGTGAATGTGCACATATAAACTTCAGCTACAGCTACTCTGGACAACATTCAGAGCTGAGTATTATGTCTATAGACTGTACCAGCTGAGTCACAGCCTGTACTAGTGTGCAAGCAAAGTAGTGAGAGAGTCCAAGTCAGAAATACAATTCAATAGGAAAAATAAAATAAATGCAATAGCGCAAAAAAAAAGAACAACCCACTGACAAGGTCAGAGCACAAACCTGACCCCCTGATAATCAGGGGGTTGGTAACAGTCCAATTAGATGGTGACTACAGTCCTCCTAGAGTGATGGTTCTGTTGAAAGGTCTGGTCTTCCTTGGAAAGTCCAGTGGTGTAGATCTTGTCCTCTGGGACCCCAGCAGGTAAGTATGCCTCTACTGTTCCAGGCCCCAGATTTTATCCAGCTGGGGATGCTTGGTTCCTTCCCCCTGGGTGGAGCATCTCACAATGGGATGGTGAGTCATGGGGCAAGGCACTGATGGCCCATTAACAGGAGATAGTCCAGGTGTGAGTTATCTATGAGTCATTATGGCAAGGCATTGTTGGGCCCATTAACAGAAGCTAGTCCAGAGGGAGGAGGCAAGGAACATCACTACCCTTGGTCTCAACAGCTCATGGTAATAGAATACACTGTAACCCAGGACACAGCCATAGCCTCACAGCAGCCAAAGCACAGAGAAAGAGGAGCAAGTTATGCACATCATTGTTCCAAACAGCAAAAAAATAGGTTCCTGCAGTCTGAAGTTCCTGCTGGAGCAGTTCTGTGCTCTTTGGAGCAGTACTGCACTTCCTGGCCACAAGTATACACACTGTAGCTGAAGGCCATGGAAAAACAGATACTTCCATTTCAGCGTGTCAGAACACTGATACTACAGGAAAGCCTTATAAATCAGACATGGATTTATTTCAGGCAATGTCTTCATCTTTGGGGACTCTGGTTGTGCCTTCAATTCTGCCTGACTCTTCCACATTGAAAGTAAGTTTCATATGCAGATGTTGTGGTTTTGCAGAAAATGTCAGTGCCAGTGGGCATCCCCTGAGAGTATTCCCTACCAAAGCAAACCATTTTTAATATAAGACAGGAAACCACTAGCCAACTCCCCAGTATGAACTTTTGTACAGCATTCTAAATGCAAAATTAAGTTTGTTAATTTTTGATGAAATGTTTGTCTCCCTTCAATGTATTTCACAGTGATTTGATGATACTGAATAGAAAGTAGAAGCAAGAACAGAAAATTAGACCTTGTGCAAAAACACTACAAAAATATTCAGAAAGTTGCACAGAAAGGGACCTTTGGATTTCTGTAGGTCTTGAAGATTTTAAGCACATGGATGTATGTATAGGTTGTGACTGATTGCTCTGTGAGAAATTAATAAGTTTCGATGTACTTCCAGCAGCGTGGTTCATTGTCTTTCTGTATCTCATTGCCCAACTGACTATTTTTGGCTGGTGCCTCAGTAAAACTGAATTTATGAAGTATAAGCAAAGAGCCTGTCCTGACAGTCCTGTTCACATTTGTGAACTGAGGAGTTGGAGCCAAGTGCAGTTAAGACTCTGATTTGATAATTAATGCAGCCTATGAGTTTGCTAAAGGATAACTGATATACTTTACTACTCTTTCCTAGCCATTCATCCTTTGAGTTAGGGTAACTGGACAGACCTTGAAGTTAAAGGAGTAGCTTGTGCTGAAATAAAGCATTAAAGAAAATGCAAATTTAACAATCTAGTGAGAAATTTGACAGTACACCTAAAACCACAGGGGACTACAAACAGTAACCCTGATTATCTTACCTGTAATTAAAGTACTGATAAGCCCAGGTATTGCTGCTCATTAATATTTAACTGTGAAAATAGAAGATTAAGAGGAAAACATGGAATAGTAATATTGGGTTCGTTCCCTCTTCATACACACTTGCTTCTCCCTTCCTGCTTGGGCAGGAGCATCTTGGACCAAGCCAAACCCAGCCCTGTGCTCCATGGAAGCCAAATCTTCAGTGCTCTGTGGAAGTTTACGGGAGGAGAATTTTCTGCTCTTGCTAATTTATTCTGTGCTAAGAAGTTAGGATCTAAAGATGAGGCTTTTGTCATATAATGCATTGCTGACAGACACTCCAGAGATGAACGATATAAAAAAACCCAAGAACTGCTTGTTGCCCAAGGTAGTTTTTTGCCAGTTTACGTTTCATGCATAATGGTTCTGCTAGCTCCAATAACTTAAAAATGAAGCAGTGAAACACACTTGTCTTGGTTTGAAAGATAGGTGTCTACTAAGGAAGGTGGGAGCCTCCCTTGGAATGGAAAATGTAACTCCCTTCCCTCCGAATTATTATAATTTAGAAATTAAGGGGCTTTCAGGCAAAGATATAAGGAATAGTAATAACAGTTCTTTACTTATATATATATATATATATATGTATAGCAAGGCAAACAAAACAATAATGGCAGTAACAACAAACAGGATCAGAACCCAGTGCAGCCTTCCCGGCTGTCAGGCCCTTTCCCCTTTGGTGCAGTTCCGCTCACGGCCGGCAGGGGCGCTGGTGGCACCAGTGGGCAGGGTGGGTGCGATGGTTCCCCCGCGGCTGCAGGGGGCGCTCCGGAGCGAGCTCAGGGAGCACGCGGCAATGGCGGCTTGGCTGGGCCGGGAAGGGATGGCAGAAAGGCTTCACAAACCCCCTGGGCAGCCGATCCCAGTGCCCCAGCAGGACCCCCGGGAGCAGCAGCTGGAACAGCAGGGATGAACACAAAATCCCGGGTGATAGGCGGGATGTATTGAATTCCAGAGCTGCAGTGGGAACCATGGGAAATCTTGGCAGGCAGGGGGTGCGGAGAGGGAAAGGCGGGCTTGGGATCCCGGGGCCCCCTGAGACACCCGAGCAGATGGTGAAAGGGTCCCTCTTTTAGTGAGGTAGGGTGTTAAATAGGGTCCCAGTGCAAACGGCTGCTCCAACCAGCAAGCTCCACTCACAGTAGAAGGAAGGCAGCAGAAGGCAGAACGCCACAGCAATGCCGAATTCTTCTTACCACGACTGCAGCCTCTCACTCCACTCCAAACGCCGGGATAACAAAAAGAGCTAGGCACTGTACCCAACCCCTTTTTCTCAGTTCAAATCTCGCAGCATTTCCGCCCCCATGTGAGAAAAACCCCAGGTAAAAGAGGACAGCTGGACCCCTCCCCCTGTGGCCAGGTGTTTTGTCTCTCTTAAGCACCCAGCAATTTGTCCCTTAGCATGGGGAAAAATTCCTTAAGAGGAAAAGAAAAGAACAAGAAAAGGAACTCCTAAAACCCCAAAACCACTGCACCTATACCTTTGGAACCCTCTAATGCCCCAGGAATGGGGAACCTTTTTGAGAGCTATCTCTGGCAATACTCTTTGACCTGCTAGGGAACACATTCCACACTGCTGGGGTCAGTGGTGGTGACAAACTTTGGGGATGGGCAGAGGGAGTTTCTTCAGCATAAGGTGAGATTGTACCAAGTGTCTGAGAGTGCAGTTTTGTCAGAACCATGAGCTTCCAAGGGTCAGACTTGTGTTTCTGTCTAACTATGGGTGCAAAAGAGAAGCTCAAGGCATCTGTCCCTCCAAACAGCTTTGTGGGCACTTGGTCCCAATTTCATGGTGTCGCAGCCTGCTCTGGATCCAAACCACAACAGCTCCTCATTTGTGCAGCTTGGAGGTACCTGCTTCACTGAATGAACCTCATCCCCTTCCTGGACTGCACAGCCCTTGTTAAACAGAATGGAGAGCAGTCTGAACTGTGCTGAGCTGGCCATGAGAGCAAAGAGTGGCATGTTTTCTCACAAATCGGGAAGGAGACCCTGCAACCACACACAGAGTGTTGTAAACAACCACAGGGCTTAGCACATCAGGAAAGCTCACACAGACTTTACAGTCCTTTCCCAAAAAAGCATCCTTAGTCCGGAAAAAGAATCACAACTTGAGTCTACCTCAGAGAGGTGAGTAGAGGCTTATACCCTTCTTAGGTTCCTGCCTTTCTCCACATACTCAGACACAACCACTCCCTTGCCAATCCAGCCATCACCTGACCCTTCTTTTCACCACACTGGCAGAGGAGATAAATAGTTAATGGTAGTGGTAGGCCTAACTATCTCAAGGAGATAATTGTGCAGTTACTTGAACCCTAAGTCTATATACTTTTTCTACAACAACAATCAAATATTAATTCAAGAAACTACCATGACTAGCTGCCTAAGGCAATGAGCAGTGATGTTCCTATTACCATGTTTCATGCAAAAACGATTAGGAGAAAGGAATTTGAAAAACATGACTCTGCATATAAGTCCATTTCTGACTGCTGAATGTCTGTTTTTCTGACTTTAAAACTTCCCAATTTTGACAAAACATACAAGCAGTATGCAAAACACTTGTGAAAGAGGAAGCCCAATCAGACTCGACAGACAGAGAAAACAAAATGGGCCAGAGTCAAGTGCCTCTCTCGCCCTCAGTATACTACAGCTGGGAGCAGTCTACTTGGTAACATCTCTTGCAGGAACACAGACTGGGAGGCAGAGCAACACCAAACCCACCTTGCCAGCCAGTAATAGGGAGTGTCCTGCAGTGAGAACAGGGAGATCCCCATCCTGCTGTGAGCTCCCACCTGCATGTGTTGTAACCATGCCCATGCTTGATATATAAACCCAGAGAACATTGCACTGAGGAATGTGAGGGGTTATTTAGCAGAAATTTTGTTGTCTTGTGCTGATACAAACAACTTTCTGGTTGGGTTTTTTTTTCTTTTACAGTAAAACCATTAGAAATGATACTATGACTAGAAATTTAGACAGCATGTAATGTTCAAGGATTCTGAATTTTAATATTTCTCCTATTGCCTCATTTATGGAAACTATTACTTGTATTTCAAGCCCAAAATATTAAAAGCAGTATAAGAGTTAAAGATTCTTTCATGCCAATTAGAAATAATTTCTAACTGTGCTTCAATGAATAGGCTTTTACCTTTTTCACTGAGAAATCACTTTTTCCCTGTAGCAGAGGACATCTGCATAGATTTGTTTCCCGTTATCTTTAATGGCATTGGCAAATACAGAATTCATACATTTCTGCTAAATATATCTGCAGTTGTTGGAATACCAGTTTCTAAGAAAATTACAAGTTTAACTATTCAGTTAACCCAAAGTTACAATTTAATTAACATACTAGTAGAATATCCAAAGATGGTGTCACCTTATCATTCACGCTGCACTTGAAAGCATAAAGGAAGATCCTCTGACTTGGCTCGCAAGCAACCTAGAAATCTCTAAAGTGCTGGAAAATGCTAACATCTGAAAGACCTCTCCTTTTAAGAAAGTTTTGTTTGTACTGGTTTTAAGCTCTATTTTCACTCCCTTCCTGAATGGGTAGCTGATTGTGTGCATATAGAAAATACAACTCAGCACTGATAAAAAAGGCTTAATTATTTAATTTCAAACTTTTAAATACCTGCGGGAGGACTAATGAGGAGCGACATCAAATACTCACCATGATACTATTTCATTGGACGTCATTGTCAAACATGAAAGTTAACCTAAAATGGAGAGTTATATGATATTTCAAAACCCCCTGCTGGGATATTTCTATATGTTCTCCCTTAATTGCCTAGTTAAGTCAGACTGTGTGACTGTCACAGGGCAGTGACCTGTTAGTTGTCTGCAGGCCACAAGATCATGACATCATGAAAACTGTTTATCTTTTTTTCTCCACTGTGAATCATATTCTTAGATAAGTTGAGAAGGAATTTTAAAGAGAGTTACCACCAGTTTTGAAAAAAACAATTCAACTATCAGATCAGAATAGAAAAGGTAATTTGTTTATCACTGGCTTGTCTCTATACCTTGTAATTTGGCAATGACCAAAACCATGTATTCTGTACTTTCCTTCTTCTCCTCCTCTCTCTTCTTTTCAAATATCAGTGGCAATCTGAAAGAAATAAATGTCAAAAGCTACGCATACTGTACAGTTCTCAAGTCTTCAGGTATTTTAAGCAATAAAATAATGTTTTGCATCCAAAATATCTAGCAAAAAAATACCTGGGACTCTCCAATAACATTAATGCAGCTATGTTAAGAAGACTCGCCTCTAAAACTTCGACAATATTCTGAAGGTAAAGCTGGTATTATCAAGCACTGGTTTTATCTTTATTAGTTTTTTATTTACTAGCTCTACCCACTTTTTTTTTCAGCTCTACTTCAATGACCATATATAATCACAAAAATTTATTTTGCATTCAGCCTTTATGTTGATCCCTGGCCCCTTTGGGCTGCTTCCAGCACCTCCCTCCTTGCTACTCCAGAATGCATTACAAAAGCAATTTTGGCCAACACTCCCACAAGAGTGGGTCCTTGTCAGGCCATCATGTGGATCTGGCTGAAGGAAAGAAGGACACTCCCTGTTTCCCTTATGTCGGATGCACAATGCCACCTCAAAGAAATTGCTTTCAAATGCTTGATTTTGACTATGGTAACAAAACTATTTTTACCTTACAAACTTATAAAGATTTCCTTTGGAAGATTAAAAAATAAAATCTGAAAGAATTAAATTTATTAGAACGACTCTCAGATTATCTGGCAAGGGCTCTTCTAACTCCAATCTAATTTGCTGTGGCATCACCAGTTAAAATGCAGAGCATAGTTCATCCTCTCATGCACACTACACACCCTCACAGTCTGCACAGTTGCTCCAGGAATTGTAAAGACCTACAAATAACACAATCTTTGTGCAAAACTTTAAGTCAATGAGGCTTATCCATGCTCCTTAAATGCATAAAGCAGATACCACCTGAATTTAGTTTGCTCTCTATTGCGCACAGATTAGAACTCTGGTGACCACTTCAGTACTAGCATAACTATTTTGTAAAGGCTTTAATACTGCACCATCCCACTTTTAAATGCAGGTACTGTGACTTTTGCAGTTGAAATCAAGAAATCAGTGTAAAACAAGCATCTAGTATAACAGAAAAAAGGGCTGAGACACACAGAAGTACAGTGATGCCAAGTCAAGAGACTTCGGAACTGTGGCACCAGTTAATTAAATGTTAAAATTAGTGGTGGTAATTCGGTTTTCTGGTGTTTTTTTTTTTTTTCTTTTTGTTTCACAGGGCATCATTATTCTGTTGCAGAAATGGTTTTCTTTTAACCTCCACCATTGTGTGCAGCAGGTCAGTCTCAACATGGTTGAAAAAAAATTTCATAATTTCTAAGGAATTATTTGTGGTTTTCCCCTCCCCACACACACATTTATGGCCCTTTAATGCCGCTACTTTCACCTGCAAGAAGCCAGGTACCTTCCTCGTGTTCCTCAGAGTGCTGTGAAAACAAACTCTACAGAGGGCAGGCCCCTGTCAAAAACTGGATTGTAAACCATAATGCAGACAGGTTTGAAACACAGAGATTGTAGTTACACCTATAATAATAATGACTTCCAGTAAATATTGCAGAATAAACAGAAATCTTTGAAAATAATTTTTTGTCATTATATGAGAAACTGTGTTAGATGGATCTTTCTTTGTCCGCCAAACTATTTTGAGCAGAAGAGGCACTTAAAAAAATGATGTGATGTAGGATTAGAGTGTGTTACAATGTGATTGGGTGTAGAATCCTCAAAGTTTTGTTTCTCATTTTCATTTTAAAATATTTTCTGTTTTTTCATTCTCATGGTTTCTCATTTTCATTTTCATGGTTTTACTTTCTCCAGTCCTGATGACAAATCTCACTATTTCTGGGCCAAATGGATGGTACAGCTGCACAGTACTCATGAGAGGACTCGATTGCCTCTGCTGCTGTTATACCTCCTGGGAGCAGCAGACCTGAGCATGCAGCACAGACTGCCTCTGGCATCTTCAGCAGGAGTTGATAAAGTCAAGGAAAGATTATTCTAACAGGACAGGCAGGCCTGGCTTTCTTCTCCAGTATTACAAACAGATGGTGAAACTACATTGTGAATTTTATTTTTATAAAACTATCTGTCTTCGAGAGGACCACTGAAGCTGAGAAGTGCCATTGGCAATGTTACATGTGAGGCTCTTAGATGCAGGAGATGATGGTTTGGTTAATGCATAACAAAAGTAAACAGGGACTTCCTCTTAAGGACTACCAGAACTGCAGTACTCAGAATGCTACTCTAGTATTTCCAACATTGCTCAGATTTCCTGGGGGCTTTCATTTCCCCTCATACGGCATTGGAAAGTAAGAGAGCAGAAAGGCAAATTGGCCTTCAGGTGCCAACCAAAGAATTCTGAGGCAATGATGTAAATACTTGCTCTGGAACAACTCCTTAGAGTTCCATGTTTCTTCCAGTAGCAGCAAGGGATTTTTTCTTGTTGATTGCTTTTTGCACCTGAACTTACCAAACAGAAGTTTCCTCAAATGGTTCTTCCAATTAATCTGATAGAAAAATAACCTTGTTATATTTATTGACAGAACATTGAAATAAGTATTATCGGTCTAGAGGGAATGTTTCAGGTACTTGATCTTTTTTTTTTAGGAAATAACAAATGCACTGTATTCTTCTTGGCATATACTGGGAATCATCTGAAAAACATGCTTATATTGTACAAAGATCATCTCAGAAACAGCCTCTTCAAGTCCCCAAGGAGCAGGCACCCTTTTGAATAAATCTGATCTTGAGCAAACAAGCAATTTGCAATTTTAAATGTTTGCAGAATTCTCTTTCTATGCTTGTTCAGGAATTTAAAATAAACCAGCTTTTATCTGCAGCAGTGAGATGTAAAGTCTGGGGGCAAGTAATTTGCTTCTTAGGAAATGGATATGGCTTAGAATCAACTACTGGTAGTTTAATACCTTCCACTGAACTTTTCAGTATCTTTCACTACTAGCCTAGTAGCCTGCTTTTACTAAGACTTGTAGTCAGAACGCTAGCCTAGCCAGCCTCCTTACTGCTCATTACTCTGCTCTGGAACCATCCTTTATTTGGCAGAGAGTGGCATGAATGATACATAAACTAAAAGAGTTTGGGGGCCAATGAGGAGAAGGATACAATAGAAAAGGGCTGAGAAGCCTTGATTTTAGGGGAAGAAGTTATTTGAAAAATTATGTATAGGTCTGAAGAAAAACATGAAGCTGAGCACAATTTTGCTCAGTTTTGCTAAATACGGTACTTGTTATGAAAAGTTTTTCACAAATAAGGCAACACTCAGATGCTTAAAGGAGACTGTCTCACTTCAACAGCATGAATCCATGAGCTACCACATATAAGTAGCCAAATGACCTCTTTTGCAAGATTTATAGGCAGCACACTGGTACTCAGTCAGTGTTATCAGTCAGATAACTTCCTAGGGCAGGTTTTCTGACTTCCTAAAGACAATTATTTGAAATAATATGAGATGATAAATGCAAATGTATTTCAGAGCAGTGCCACAAAGCTCCCCAAAACACTGTCACTTTCATTATCCAAACAGCCTATGAGGACACTATGAGGACACAAAAAGACACTAATTTTTTTAGAGGTTTTAAAACCTGAAATGAGATCTTGGAAGAGAAACAAACAGAAAAAAAACCTAACTCAAACAATGAAGGACATTACAGTTACAGTGTATACCACAAGTGAAAGCACACTGCAGAAATGCTACAAAGCTGCATCTCAATTTTATTTACCTTAAGGGTCCCTCACCAAGTCAAAAGCATTGCTGAAATAGTGAGGAAGCTTTCTGTGATTAGAAGACCAATGCCTGATTTGACCAGAGAGAGAATATGATTACACTTCTCCCACAGCACCAAGCATGAACCTCATCTGTACATGTCTTCTGGCTACAGAGCACTGCTTTTGAAAGTAACTTATTCCTTGCCAGGGGTTATAACCACTGTCTTTTCTGTGGACATTATGTACAGAGACTTTGCATGCTACTGAAACGAGACGTGTAGCCTTCTGGATAGTATTTGTTAATGAAGAGCTACAATTCTTTTCAGCTCTGTTCAATGTTAGAGTTTTACTTACTTATTGAGGATGCAGACTCGGAAGTCCTGCAATAAAGAATTACTTTATACAAAACATTTTGCAGCAATAATGATTTCTTCACAGCATACTGTGTTTTGACTAACTTTGGGGGGTATTTATGACTATGTTATACATAGATTGAGCCAATGCTTTTGATGCAATTTTTCCTACTGTCATTGTACAAGTATTCAAAAGAGTAAACATTTGTTTACAATGTTTTTACAAAGGAAAACAAAAAGCATCTTTTACTGGCAAGGCTGGCCATCATTTGGTTCTTGATTACCCACTAACTGCCCCTCACTGGAGATGCAAACAATATTCTCAAAGATTTTTGAAGGGTCTTTTAACGGTGCCAGTGAAAATGTTTTGGAAACAATCTCTGAGCAGAGATTCTTTCTGCTGTTTGCTCCCTATGTGTATACACACACGGACAGAGGACACCCTGTATTTCTCAAACATTTCCATTTAAGAGAGCACAGTCTCTTTGCACTGTGTTAGTTGCACTTCTGAATGTGGAGGGCTGGTATAGGAAGAAACAGAGAACAGTATAGTCACTGCTTCTAAAACCCTCTTCTGATTTTTGAGTAAAGGATCGCAGTCTTTCTCCTGACCACTGTTGTGCAAAGTTGCTTCATTTATTAACTTGAGCATATACTGACTATTAGTGCGTAACAGTAAAAAGTATCCTTTGTAAAACCAGAAATCCTTCAAGATCTTTGGTCATTCAGGTATGACCTTTTAACATCTAGATATGCTGGAAAATAGAATAATTCCAGTTGGACAGGACCTGCAAGGATCATCTAGTCCAGCTGTTACCCAGGTTGATAACAATAAAAGGAGTGTGGTAGAATCGACGCACACTCAGGGCTTGGACGCTGCCACCTCGTGGTAATTCTCACCCACATTCTAGAACTACACGAGCCCCAAACAATAAACAGCCTCCTAAAACTTGAATGTGAAAAGGCAACAACATTTCCTGGCACCCTCTCCTAGAAACACCAACGAGCCAAAATGAGCATGTAAGTTACACAAAATCTGGCGTTGCTTTCTACTTTAAAAGAACTCTCTTGTTGCATCTTGTCCTTTTATATGTAACAGCAGTTGATGATTACATCTTAGTGATATTTCAGGAAGAAGATCTTAAAATCCGTGAAAATATGAAATATAGAGACTAAAAGTAATGAAGTAGACTGAACAATTGTTAAAAAGGGCTCTGTCCTAATACTGGTGTCAGTAGCCATAACAGCAATATCAGGAAATGTGTAGAAGTGACTATCCCAAGCCAAACATGCAAACCAGCCATGATTGCATGTCTGACAGAGACTAACAGCACACACAAGAGAGACTGCAATAATCACCAAAATACTGCTTCCCCATGACACCTTCTGACCTCTGGTGCGATATCTTTCCTTCAAAAACTTGTCCATTTGTTTTTGCAAATACGTGGACTTTGAACTGAGGCAAGAGACCAGAGGGATAGGTCCCACTTGGTGTCAATTAGCATAATTCCATGGACTCACTGGAGATACAAGGGTCTGCAGCAGGTAACAAACTGGATCAGTGTATGTTCCACAAAAAGCATTTGCACTTTGTGTGTTTAAGAAAGATCAACATCTGGGCTACCATATAAATATAGGTATGTATTTACCCAAGATTTTCCCTACTGTCTTGCTACTCTATATCTCAAAGAGTATGCTCAAATGATAAGAAAAAGACAGCTATTGGCATTTTTTTGTATTTTGAGAATGTATCATTGAGGACAAGTCAAGCACTTTTTTGCAATACTTTTTCGCAATACTTTTTCCAATAGCTTTTGGGGCATGTGAATTTCTATTTGCACATGGACTTAATCACACTGCTACACATTTTGCTTTCTAGAACCTTGGGTAATTGGCACCACAAGGCAACCCTTTACAATGCAATACCTTATGCTGGGCCACCATACTGTGAAACCACAGAGTTGATAACTCACTTACCAGGAGTTGACAGACTACACTGAAAAATGGAGGGGGGAAAAAAATAGAAGGAAGGAAAGAAGGAACGGGAGGGAGACAGAGAAATACATTTTTAAAGATAACCTGGAGGCAAATATAATATTTATACTTATTTATCCTCACAGCACAATCATAAACCCCAAAACACGTCAAATGAGATGGAATTGCAAAATGGCCATGAGTCCTACTTACTTGGCTTCTCAGTGGTCTCTTAGCAGTCACATGAATCTATATTTTTCAACTATGTGACTGCTGCAGGCAAAACTCCTATAAGTAAGAGTGAGAGTCACAGCAAGTCCTAAACTCTCAGTGGTATTCATGCACAAAAATGCCAACCTAGGAAAAATGAAAAGACAGGAAAAAAATGCAGGGGCAATTAAGCACTGCAGACAACTGTACTTAACACTTGTTTCACATTTGCAGAGTATCCACTGCTCAAATGAATTTCCATTGCCTCAACCCTTTGAATGGCCTCAACTCTTCAAGCCTTCATAAAGAATCAGAAATAGGAAAGAAACCAACAAACCATTAAGGCTGGAAAAGATCTCCAATACATTGAGTTGACATGATGGTGTTTGGTTTGTTTAAGCAAACACCATCATGTCAACTAAATCCGAGGACAAAGTGCCACATTCTGTCATTTCTTGAACACTTTCAGGGATGGGGACTCCACCATCTCCTTGGGCAGCCCCTTCCAATGCCTGTCACCACATCCTGGTCAATATTATGTCTTCCATCTGTCATTTAGTGTATTCTAGCTTTATTTCAAGCCCTTTCGGAAGGTATCTAATGCTTCCTAAAAACTTGGGATTCTTCTACCAATGTAATTTAATTTGCACATTAAGCTAGCTGCTGAGTTAGAACAACTAGAGGTTCTAAGGTGACCAGGTTAACCATCATATTTCCAGAAGATCATTCCAGATTCCTAATGTGCTGAAAACATTTCCTTTTGTCGGAATGTTCCGATTCATATAATCATAGAATAGAGTGAGTTGGAAGAGACATTGCAAGTTTGGCTAGTTCAGCCCCTCAGCGATGAGTAGGGACCTCTTCAACTCAATGAGGTTGCTTAGAGCCTCAACCTGATCTCATCCAACCCAATCTCATCCAAGCCATCTAAATAGGCCTTGAATGATTCCAGGGATGGAAACATTCTCACCTATTGTTAAATTAGTTTCAGACAGGTTTTATCTTGGCAATTCAGATACTCCTTGCAAAGCTACCACCCAGTTGGTCAGGTGATGGGTGCATTCCCAAAACAAAATTTCAAATGAGAAAGCAGAGTCAGAAATCATTTATAGTCCCCAAAACCCCCACACTTTTCAGGCTGAAATTAGAGGTTTGAGGGAAAAAATTAAACCCACAGCTAGAGAAGTTACTGACACTTTTAGCTGTTACTGTTTGAATATTGTCAGAAGTGACTATCAAGCCTGATCCTGCCATGACATCTGAGAAGTCCCAAGAGACAACAGTTCTGACAAACTCTCAGAGCCATGAACACACTCAATTCCAGCTGAGATACCCCAGGTGCTAAGCACCAGTGCATGCCACAGCAGAACTTGCCTCCATCTCTGCACTAAAGGGTTTATGTGTCTTATTTTCCTCATTGCATTGCAGTCTTTGTTGCAGGTTCAATTATATATATAAAAAAATTAATACCTACTAAAGGCTGCAGAAGACATTGTGAAGCTACTTTTTAAAGTATTATATGAATGACTTATTCACATTTACTAGGAATAGACAGCTTGAGATGATAGAAATAGATCCCCAAGAAGTATCATGTCATAATGCTTTACGCAGAAAAGTTGCATGCTAATCTCCATTCATACTAGGATCACAATTAGATTTTGCAACCAGTAAGCTTAATATCTTTTCAACTTTTTCTGACATTTCAGATTTCTCTCTCTTGACCACCCAATTTATCAGCATTTTTTAAAAGACAATAAGAATAATTTTATCCTTTCTCTTTGAAAAGCAACAAAAATGTCCTCCTGCTCTTTGAACACTATGTTTTAGATATTTATGTAAGCAAACAATAAAGATAAAAGAACTTACGTCATTCAGATACAGAGATGATTTGGCATTGGCTTGAATTCCTGTGAGGTGCAAGATGACCCGCTCTGTAATATAAGAGCCTGGAAATAGGTACTCTTCTATAATGTTTATAATGAAAGAAATACTTAACCATTTCAGGGGATATGTCAAATCAGTGTTTTACATTTATTTTTGTTCTCTTGTAGAAAACAGAGTACTACAAGTCTGGAGCCAATAATTTAGTTTAATCTGCCTGATTCACTCACTGTGTCTTTCACTTCTAAGACATAATTTCAAATCTAGCCCAGAGCAAACTGACAGAAAATCTTTGTGATCTGAATCACAGGAAAGGTCACAGTTAAAGAATTTCCTAAGCTTTAGTCTAATTCAAACCACAGCAGCCCATCATGTGGAATAAGTAATAGAGTCACAACACCTACAGCCATGAAACCTCTAAGTATCCTTGCTCTTCGTATGTAACATAGTGTTACTGGCTGGGTCCCCAAAAATCTTCTAATGAAGAGAAACCACACAGCTCCCCTACAGACACAAGTCTGCTTGTTTTCAGACACCTTCACCGCTGCCCCATAAGGATGGACAGCTGTGCAGACTGGGATGCTGCTGGGTTTCTGTTCCTGGTGTGCTTGGGGCGCCCTCATGAACGTAACTTGTTACATTGCCACCCGTGTCAGGGGAGCTGACCTTTTCAAGCCAGAATGGCTGGCAACTGTGACACAGGTTACATTTCCTCATTGCAAAGTCAGTGACAGTCACTTGACCCTCCTTAGCAGTGAGTGAATACACTGTCCATGGACAGAGAGAGGAACATGGAGCCTCTCTGCCTTATGGATTCCTCCCCTATACACACGGAGCCATCTATCTTCGCCTGCATGCCCCATGAACAGTCATATTTATATACCTGTGGGGGCTGTAAGGAGCTTATTTATTATTTGTTTTCATTTAATGATCTCTGTCATTCTCCCCTAGGAATACCCATATGCACTATGCAAATCCTATTAAGCCCCTGGCAATAGTGCGAATGCCATGAGCAGCAATATCTGGTACATCAGCTCTTTGAGAGCAACTCAGCTACTGAACTAAGTCCTCCCCCTCACTCCCCCTGCCACCTTCATTTGCTGACAGTGTTATTCCCCTCCCTGACAGTCTTTCCTAGGAACCAGCAAGGGCTTGCTCCAGGCTTCTCTACCCCTCACCTGTAGTTCCCAAATGGTGGTCCCTGACCCACTCTGATCTCTGCAGAATGCCGGCCAATCTGCACACTGACACCTCACAAGGTCACACCAGGAGAAGAGAAGCAAATCAAACACTTCTAGCAACTATCTTTAATTCAGGCAATGACTTTCACTGGATCACATGGGCATTATATGATCATATATTTGAGACAAGATGGTGAAAAAAAGGTCAAAAAATCATAATTAACCTCTATGATACAAGAGCACCCATAATATGGAGAGAAGATGTGAAAATTGACAAGGAATCCTTCTTTCTAACCATAGCACTGCCAAAACTTAGGGACATGTGGATTCATCCTGAGACTTAAAAATGTGTATTTCTTTGCAATTACTTCTATAACCTTTGACAATTCACTTACCCTTTCTAAATCACATTTTCATATCTGTGATATGGCATAAAAACCATGAGTCACTGTGAAAATCAGAGAATTGCAAACAAAACCATGATCACAGTAAGAATTGCTGCTTTTGTTAGGGGAAAAATACGAGGTTTCTTTTAAGCCCTTGTCACAAGCTTTATGGTTCCCAGAGTATGCTAACAGTCAGGTCTGGCAAGTCAATGCACTATTTTGAAAATATATATTACATTTCAGCTTATCCTTCATTATCCTTATACCTGTCTCCTTTTAGCTCTCTGCATTGCTGCTTTGCTATTCTAGTCCACATGATCTGCACTTTGATTAATTAATTTATTCTGATTATTTAACTCCTTTTTCATTTTTCCATATTCTTCTTCCTTGATTTTTCTTTGGTTATCTTCCTGTCAGTCTTTTCTTTGCATCTCCTTCTATTTCTGCTCTCAAGTAATGTTTTTTCTTTTCATCTCTACTTCTTCCGTTTATTATCTTCATATATGGAAAAATATAACTAATACCTCCAGGGAAAATAATCCACAATACAGACACTCAGTGAGAGAGAGGAGATCCAAAGAAGTTGCAGCACTGAAAGTCATCTAGCAGAGACAGCAAAATGAAGATTAGATATGGTTTTGCATGAAGATACAGCTACAAAAAAGGCTAATGAAATCTTGTCATCATATGCAGAGGCACCACCTTGTGCTACCAACCAGAGAGATTTTAATCTGGTCTTGTAGGGGTTTCCTATTAGCTCATAGAGAATACCATGTTAGGTTATATGGATATGCTGCCTTAGCAATATGAAGCCCACATAAATACCTGGATAGATGGGTATCATCGATATTCACTACAACAACTGACAACAACCTAAAGGGAATTCAAAGACGATCAACAGTAAAACAACAAGAAGCTGAAAAGACAACTGCAAAAAACCTAAACAATGGAAAATGTTGAATAGCGCTCTTAGCTTGGTCAGGAAGGGGTTAAAGAGCTCACCAAAAAAGTGAGCTGATTATCAAGGAGGGAGAAATGCTTTTCACAGTGTGCACAAAAAGATAAAATGAAAACAGGATAAATTAGATTAAGTTTTTCATTAAACTTGAGGCTCTGTAAGAGTCAGGTAAGAAAGAGTCATTGTAAGGGTCATCACTCAGGACTTCAATGGTGCAAGACAGATTTTAATTTTTTTTTAATTGTCCCCAACTACGTGCTGAGATGTTACATTTCAAATGTTTCTATTAGAAACAGTAACTTTTCATTTAACTTCCACCCAGATATTAGAACCTTTCTCTAAAATGTTTGAGTCAACAAGTGCCTCCTTTCAGTGATCTTCTGGATTCAGTCTTACAGATATCAACACAGGATAAAAACAGACCTTCTCTCCCTTCAGCAGCAGAATTTGTTCAAGATGCACATTCAACCTTGGAAGATAATGAGCTTTAGCTGCTACTTGACCATGCTGTAAATCAGTGTTAATAAAAATATACTATAAATAATTAACAGTAATTTAAATATTCATATGTTGTTGGGGGCAAGGCCTTTTATCAGACAGTTGAAGAAACATTACTGAACCATGATATATTTCACCAAGGTTAACTTGAACCTGAAAACACTACCCTAGTGCATGAGACATGAGAATGGCCACCAGACAGTTTGTTAATATATAACAACAATATTCTTACTTGATAAACTACAATTTCAGAAATGGTTTATTCATAGGAGCAAGCTTTAAAAAAATACTGGAATCATTCCTTTCATTTGATTCATGCTGATATGCATTTATATATTTTTTTCCTATTCTTTCTTTTTTTATCCAGGAAAGTGTTTTTTCTTCCACAGCATTGGAAATGTCACCTCAAATTGTCACATGAAGTTAGAATTGCTCCTGAGCCAAATGATCCTGTATGTAACTGCAAACACAGTCTCCCTCAGGTGATTTTAGGAACTGTGGTTTCCTCTTCTGTAAGTGTTCAGATATGAGCTTTGCCTCTGGATCTGAACAGAAAGCCAGTATTGAGCATATGCTGTCCTACCCATATGCACATGTAACTTGATATTTACATGATCCATACCCACAGTGATAACACTAAACAAAAACCTCTGAGTCTAAATATAGAAGTGATGCTGGAGCAAGATCTATGCATCTCCCTTTACATGTAGCTTTAGTAAGAGGCTCCCCTCCATGGATTCAGACGCAATACTGACAATGAACTAGATTCAGTGGTGCTATTAGCCCCCTACTATGAAAATGAAATACAAAAACATTCTTAATTGCTTTGAAAAAACCACAATGAGCTAATAATTATATGAAATACAGAAAGTAAAATTTTATAAATATGAAAAGCCAATGTTCCAATAGCATTAGTAGTTCATTTGAATTTCTCATCTGTAATATTGACTAGTCAAGCTTTAACTTGTTAAATGAATGGTCTGCTGCCTTTTAGTTCATATTAAATTTATTTACTGAAATACACAAGACAGACTTAGCAGTTAGAGCAAGGAGCCATAGTTAGCCAGGCCACCCTATGAAACCGTTGAATACTGGACTTTTATAAATAAAATCTAAGAAACAGAACACCAAACTCAAAGAAACCATGAAAAATATAATTCCTTCATAATACAGTTGTAGAGGAGGAGCAGTAATAAGTGTAGTCAGGTTTCCAGCAAGGAAATTAATCACTCAAATGAGTGGTCCAGTGCTGTTCAGAAACACTGCTGTAGTTCTTGGCATTTAATGGGGCTGTGTTCATGCCCTAGTCCTGCACATGATGACTTGGGGCCAAAAGGTCTGAAATTCTTACCTCATTACAGGAGGGACTTTATTCACCTCTTTGCAGTACAGTACTTTAATAAGACATTTGAACACCTACTATAATGCAGGTATGGCTGCCTGGTGTCCAAAAATAGCTAAAATGGGATTTGACATAGTTTATCTGTTGGGCATTTTCAAAACAAAGGACTTCTGCTAAGTTTTTCACAGCAGACCTTACCAGGAAGCTTTGGAATTGCTTCTCCCTCACATTCTTTCCACAATAAGACCCCAAGTGCTATGACCTGTACAGAACACAAAATGCTATTGTTGCAGTTCATTTGCAAGTTTGCAACATTTGCAAACAGCTTCCAAAGCACCCTTCAGAAACTGGCTCTTTTTTTTCACATCATCCTGCAAATAAACCAATAGAAAAGCCCACACAGACCAAGTGGGAAGAAGAGCTCGTGCACAACAGCTGTCTCCAGTCAGGTGTACCTGGGTTCATCCTGACAGCTTGGCATCTTGGCACCACTTCATATGAACACTAACTAGGGACATCAGCTCTTGTTCAGGAATGGAGGCAAATTTTTCCTCATCTGTCATTCTTGTTCATACATTTCTGTCATTATTATTTGTCCCAAATTAGTCCACTGCTAAAGAACAACTTAATAAAGGAACAGCACACCAAATATCAGGTTTTGGACTTGCTAATCTTTGTTCTGTTTCCCAGTATGTGTAGTAAGTGTGTACATCTTCCCTATGAACAGAATTAGTCTATGGTTTGCACAAAGAGAGATAGAACATCCAGATTTTGCTACATTGTTGGGCAAAGTACTGCCTGTTTCAAACAACCCACCATATAACAGGAATCTTTAAACTAGAAACTGACAAAGATGACTTTTGGAAGTGTTTTGAGATCCCTGAATGGCCAGTGCTAGGGGGAGAAAAAAGTGCACCACTGCAGGGTAAAAAATGACAGCCATATCGATACAGGAATGTCATTTTTTGTAATAAAAACAAAAACAAGAAAGGAGGATTCTGTTACTTCTCTTGAATGGTTTTAAAGTATTTGTTCCCAGAGTTTATGTGGGAAAGTCACAGCTATCCTGACAGACTTGACTTTCACTGAACTAATTTTTAAAACATAGGTGGGTTCAAAGATCACTTTTTAAATTCAGGTAGGGAGTATTTCCAAGTTCATCTCCTGAACCTCTGACACACCCTTTAAGTCACTTTCCTGATACTCAAAACCACTGTTAAGTCTGCCCTCTTGTAATTACTGGGCAGCCACTGCCTCAGGATAAATCTAATAGAGTTTTTGGCATTTACCTATCAACTCACTGCACAGCTTTAGCTCTCCCTAAATATGTACCTGGGAGGGAATTTATAAGCAGAAATTGCATTTTGCAAAATGATTAAAGTTACCAAACATACATAAAAAGTTGCAGTTGTAGATACAATTTTTTTTGAAAGTCTGCTTAATTTATGAGAGGTGGAAGGTTTATTGCCATTTAGAGTCTACAGTGATGCAGCAATTTAGCATTTTGCTGAAGCTGTACACAGCTGCTGCCTCATTTATGAATTTTACATGTTTTTAAATTGCCACGTTTGCAAGTAGGGGCATCTGCGTGCTGGGAAGGGTGGAGGGAAACAGACTCTCCTTATTGTTCACTGCCTTACTGTTAAAATGTCGAGCAGGTCATATTCCTTCTAACAAGGCTGTGAACCATACAGTGAGCTCCAGCACTTGCTCTAAAAACAGAACATCCCCCTCTATTATCCTGTCATCAGGCATCACAAGAAGGATCTTCTTCACATCCTTCCTTCAAATACTCGTATATTAATAAGATGCCCCCCAGCATCTGCAGCTTAAAGTCTGCTATGTCGTCAGGTGAAAGGTAATACTGTCACTGTTTACTTGCACCTACTGCCTGGTGGGAATTGGCAACCCTGTAGAATATCAGGCAGCAAGAGCATCTTTCCACATTTAGAGATGTACACATCAAAATCTAAGCTCTTACAGTCCAAGATTTTGACTCCACATGCGGGTCAGTTTCTTCCTCACTGGGAGGCAAATTCACCCTGACCCTTCCACAAGCTTGGACAGAGACCTGGAAAGTTTCAATTAAACAGCAATTAAAGGTACCAACACTGTGTTAAAGAAAGACAACAACCAAATTTGAGTCAGTGTAAGCACTGGGCATGGAAAATGGGCAAATACCTGTTTGCAAAATGTTTTTCTTATTATTTATTGCTTTAGAAGGTTTATTCCTATTTGCAAATTGAGCCATGAGATTGGACATAAAATGTCTTCATCACCATCCACATCCCTACAGCTGCTCTCCATACAGTCTGCAGCTTGTTAACAATTTAGGTTCTGACAAGCATGACCACTGCCATGTGCTCATCAGAACTGAACACTGAAATTTCCAAGATCACACTATTACAATGAACAGATCTCCGTGCTAAGAGCTGTGCAATAGAGTACAGAGATGCTTTACCTATCTGCCTATCCTGCTGTCATCAATAATTCCTTTATCTTGTGTTAGTTAATTTTTTTTCATTTTACCAAGCTAGACTTGTTTATAACTGAAAACTAATTAAAGTTCATAACTGAAAACTAATTAAAGACATTTTCTTTTTTCTATAAGAAATCCAGCGTCTCCTCCTTAAACCTTATAATTTTCCAGCTTGATTGAATTCTATATTGTGTTTATGATGTAATTTTAAAAATCCCTAAAAAACCCCAACCCAAAACTTTAAAAGCTCTTTTCATTACTTCTGAATTTCTTTTGCAACAGGCAGTGTTTTATCTATGGAGAAGACCGGAGTTCCTGTCAATTGTAATAAAATCCAAATGCTTCTTAATAACTGAAGTCAAAGGGAGCCACAACAATGAGGAATTAGCGATTAGCAGTGGTAATCATGGACTAATTGAAATAATAACCTATTAACTGGTGTTTTGGCAGTTCTAGCAGACACAGGAAGCTACATGTGACCAAAGCTGGCATTACTAAGCATATAGATTTTGCCTTAATGAAATCTTTGCTTTGCTGAGAAGAGACCTCACACTTTCCCTTTCTATGAGAAACTAAATGCCAGTGATTAGCATTTTGCGTAAGTTTCACAATCAGGGGCACATCTCATCTGAAAGAACTACAAAATAGCTATTTAAAAAAATACGGCTTTGCTCTGCAGCCGTAACAAACACAGAGATGTAAATTCTTGCTCTGTAAGCAAATTATTTTGTTGTCTTTGTTTCCAGAGTAGGTAGATATCATATAATTAAGATATAGCACATTTATGTAATTAAGTAAATATTAATAGAGTGAGCATTAACATGTCAGCTTCAAAAAAGCAGCTACAGGGAGTGTTTGCAAAGGTCACCCCTTTTGAGGATGCCCAACAGTGTCACTGCTTTCCAGTTTACAGCACAGGGTGATTTATTCTGTAAGGGATGCAGTTGCCATTGCAGAGAGACCCCTGCAATGCAGAAAACACTTCTGTCACTTGACAGAAACTCAGCATCTGCCTGTCCTTCATTCCCCACAAAAGGACGAGGAAGATGTTTCAAGAATAGATATGGTCAGTGCCCCCAGCTGTGCCATTGGTCCATACCCAAATAATTCACTGCAAAACTCTGTCTACCTGTGCAAAACATGGGACCTGTTTGCTAATGCAGCTGATACCAGAGAAGAAAGACTTGGCAGAATTTAGCTCTTCAAAAATAAAAAATCTTTGGAAACAAAAACCAGGGGAAATTGCTAACATTTACCTCAATAATTCTAGAAGGAGACTGAGCAGCAGCACAAGCTGTCCTGCAAAATATTTGTGCCAGATCTGACAGTCTTGCAGCCTGAATCTGTAGACTAGAGCCATATATGATGTAAATGTTGTATATCATAAAAATCAATGGTTCTTTTGCTAAGTGGTCAATATTTATTTAACTTTAGCATTGTTTAATTCAATGTATCAATTAAAGATAGTGTAATGTCTATTTGGTCCCAAGCTGCTGTTTCTGTTTGTCGTTACCTCATCTGTTTGATATCGCTCATGTCTTTAAATCTCTGCTCTTTTGTCCCCTTGCATAACTCAAGGACAGAAGTAATTGACATGAAACTTTTAAAAATTAATTTCACCGCATATGCCACTAACAGAGACTGCAAGTTCTCAGAATCATTTATAACTTCATGGTGATTGGCCCTGACAAAACAATACCTTAAAAACTCACTAAAGTAAATTATGGTCCAGGCAAATGGCTGGATGCGAGCTGGGCTCAAGACTTGGAGCACAGCCAGGCAAAAAACAAAGTAATGCGCTTTTGATATTAATAACAGAGATGATATTGATCCGCAAGCCAGTGTCACTTCTATACTCAGGCAAGGAGATTGCTTCAGGCATTTAGCCCACTGAAAGCCACTTTCCATGTAGGCCATTTAATTCTGTGAGTCTTTAATTATATGTAATGGAACCTAGTTAAAGGGCCAGATACCTATTTACTCATCTTGGATATGGGCTGTGATTCAGGAAGCTGTCAAAAAGGTATATAACTCAATTCTTAGATTTCAAAAAGCAGCTGTCTTTTTGTATGTTTATTTCATCTGTGTATTTCTTTGGCTCAGAGCCTGCTGGGAATTTGTAGGCACATGGACTCAAATTATAGGATGATATTTTTCAGAAGACCTGAAGCTACTCTTCTAATCTTCTTTTTTTTTTCTTCCTCACGCCATTAAAGCAGCAATTAGGGAGAGTCAACATCTCGTGCTCTCATGCTAAAACAGAGTGTGCTAGGAAAGAGACCGTACAGACCTACAGTTGGAAAATACCTTTTGTCACGTGTTTGTACACACCTGAAAATATACTCGTTACGCTGAAATGAAAGTGATCAGATTTACATAAATGAATTACCTGCCTTAAATCTACTAGAAGAGGTTGTCCCTTAATTTTTTTCCCCGGAGAAGGATATTGAAGCATGCCAGGGATTGCTCATATTCTTGCTATATCCTTACCTGCTTAGAGTTCAGAATTTTCTAGGGCTATGGGAAGGGGAATGGAGCATATATGGGACCGTATCAAGGGAAAACTTGGGTAACCAGTGATGATGAAGGTCTGCTGCAAAACTGTGCTTCTAATTTGGTTTCCACTTAGAGCTCCAAGCTCAAAAGTAGCAAGAATTTATGTGTTAAATATATGACAATATTTCACAATAGCAAGGTTGAGACAAAGGAAACTGGGCAGTCAGCAACTTCGGACAGCTTGTCTGTTGAGGTAATTCTACAAGGAAAATTGCAGCTCCTCTTCCACTGTGGAGGGTAAGTCCAACTCTTGCAGATAGGGAAAATACAAGTCCACGAACTCTTATTTAAGAGACTGAAAGTTATAAATCTTGCCATGTGGTGGTGGTGTATTATTGTCATTCTGTATGTTCTTGGGGTCAGAGACAAGAAGACAGAAACAATCAAGATTTCCAAGAAATGACTAATTGTTTTTGTTGGTCTAATGTCTAATTCAGACATTCACGAGGCTGCAAGAAAGGGAGCCTGCTGATTTGTCTGGAGAGCACCCCTGCTACCTCTCTCAAAATGGATATATTGGTACAAAGTGAGAAAAATACCAAAAGACAAAATGTGTCAGAAAACAGTAAAAACAAAACCACTGTGCTGCAAATGCTGGCAGCCAAGCATCTGCAAATATACTGTCTGCAGTCAACATTCATTCAGTTTAATAAGAGTAGCTGGGAAGGAGAAAGGCAAAAAGGATTTGGTGCTAAGGCAGCATACATTTTTTTCCTCTGTAATTTCTCACATTTCTCTCTTAATTTCTGAAAATAAGCAAGACTGGCCACTTGTCTACTTTGGGTAGAGATGTTTGGAAACCCTCTTACATTCTCTGCTGTTTTTTACTGGGAACCTCCCAAATGAAAGAGTTAACTCACTTTCTATATTAAATATTTACATAAAAATGTTCAGGAAGGTGTGTGTAAATTATAAATAATGTAAAGCAGGACTGGTCTTGGTTAGAGCTAAGAGACCCAAATTGTATCATCATAATACATTATTCACATATAATGCATCTATTCTCCTCCATTAGTGTTACTAGAAAAAGCCCCTGAGTGCTTAACTTGAATTTTGAAGAGTGTAATAAATGTGAGATAAACAAATAGCAGTGGGGATGCATCTGTAGTTAAACACGTGTAAATTAGAGCTCAGCCTAATTCCTCCAAACTACATGGAGGACAAACATGATGGTCTCCAGAAACAAGAGATCAGTTACAAACTGCAAAAAAACCCCAAAAACCCTCACAACACATCCAAATTATTTGATACAGTTTTCTCTCCACTGCCCTCCACCCTCATCCCCCAAAGACAAAAAAGGCTTCATGGCAATTCAGACCCTGGATTTTTCTGCTCAGTCTGTGAGCCAAATTGCAGCTGTGAGGGAAACATTTCCAGACACAAAAGAAAGGCAAGAAGGAAGTAAAGGTGGTCACACCAGCTGAGCGTGTGGAGGGAAAGCAGATTCGGCAGATACTTTCTGGCAGGACACATCCTGTGAGAGGCACTCCACAGACAAGGGTCTGGCCCCCTGCAAACTCAGGAAAGCCACCCCTTTTTGTGCCCTGTGTTTTCTCTTCAACAAAAGAGCACCTTCTCCCTAGTTCCTGAAAAATATCAACTGCTGAATACTGAGAGCTTGAAAAGTGACTATTAATTTCCCACTTACTCTTAGCTGTGGAACAGGACTGCACTCAGCAGCAGTCACTGACTCCTTGAACTGGTTTTGCCAGGTGTTTCCTGGAGCCTCAAGCTTCTGTTTCTTTTTCACATGGATTTGTATAACTGCAACGTACAGAATTGTTCTGGTAATTCTTGGGGCAATTTTTTTTTTTTTTTTTTTGGGAAGTGAAGAGTTTCCTGGGCCTGGAAAGTGTTTTGAGATCTCCAGGTGAAAACATTATAGTAAGAACACAGAATATCCTCATTACTAATTATCAGTGCAGTGCGTTCAGTCCAACAGCGCCTAGAACACTGCACTGTGGTACAGAGCTCAGGTTCCTCTCAGAAAGGGTTCATAAACGTTACTTGTTGAAATGGGAAAGTCAAGCACTATGTGAATAGTGTTACTGCTGTTCTTCAAGGCTTTTTAAAATACTTATTCCTGCTAACTATAGATGTTTGAGTTTAAGAAGTAAGCACTGCTCCCAAATGCAAAGTTTCAATGACTTTTTTTTGGCAAGGAATTTTGCTGTGAAGATGAGACTTAAGGCAGTGGCACAGTCCTTTTGCTTCCTTCCTTCAGAGCTCAGAGGACCTTTGCTAAAATTGTAAGATTTATTATTACTGCAAGGAGAACAAGAGTAAAATGGTTGTCTGGCTAGTGGCATATCTTGAACAGATAACATTTCCAGGACAAGGGAACTATCTAAAGAGTGAGTTGGGGGAAAAAAATGTTTAATAAAGAATCATTAGTGGGAATTTTTAATAGCATTTATAAGTTACATTGTAAGCAATTATTAGGTCTTGCACTGAAAAACTGCACAGTGATGAACATGAAGCTGACAAACAGGAATTTCCTCAGTCATCAGAAGAGTAGAAAATTCTGTAAATTAGAAAAAAAAATACTTGTGTCTGAATGCAGCTCTTACTTGCCTGTTGATTCTATTCAGTGTCTACTAGCATGAGTTCTGAGGATGGAAAACAGAATGTAGATGGTGAACGTCTTTCAGGTATGACAGTAGGGGTAAGGGGGGGGTGGGTTCCCAGTGCTTAGACATGCATCATCTCCACATCTTTCTAAAAAATCTCTTTGATGTCATATCAAAAATCTTTATATGTCACAGAAAATCTTCGGAGTCAAGAAATGTCTCCAGAAATCCTCAATCCAGTTTAAAGCATTGATCCGTTCTGTACCAAAGAGCAATAGAAACAACAATATAAAAAAAGCTAATAAAGCTTCCCAAAGAGTTACTGCAGAACTATATGAAGACCTCAGCCTAAACATTTTTTCAGAGCTACAAATTGGTTTTCCAGGTACTTTTAGCTGTACATTCCTCAGATGATGGGAGTCAGACACATATACTTTGCTAAAATATCCAGCACAATGGAACACAAATTGCAAGTAGGCTATGTGTATGTTAATTTAAATATTATTTAGCAGCTCTATGATATCCTAGAATATACCCCAGGCAAAGCCTACAGAAAAAAACATGAATCACTAGTGAAAGTGGTCTTCAAATAGAGAACATTTTTTCCCCTATTTATTCTCTTCCATTCATTAACATCCAATTAGCTCCTGAGCCCTTTCCCTAGTGCTGAGCATTGCTTTACAACAAAATAAAACAGTATTGCAAAACAAAACAACAAAGAACCCTAACCCCAAACAAAACCCGCAGTGTAATTAATTAATGTAGAGACAGATTCACAGAAAAGCTGAAAGTACAGTCACAGCAACAGAGAAATCCCCCAAAAAGCTACTGAGACTCAGTAAAGCTGCTGCCTGCCCAGAATATGTTACAGCCCATGGGGACGGTGATGGTGACCATCACACTGATTTACTTTGCAGTCCAAGATCTGGCAGGTCTACTGTTACAGCCTCTTTCTACTCCAGAAGATTTTCCTGGCATTCCTATGCTGATCGAAAAGTGTCCATGAAATTAAAGCATGTATTTGTGCCAACAAGGGACTGTGCATCTGTGTATAGCTATGAAATATTACCAAAACCTCATTTACTAATAGAGTTTAAATAGTCATTTAACAAATTAAGCAGTATTTTCTCTATCAATCATTGTGTTTGTATACTCAATACATTCTTTGTTGTTTTCTTCACTCTTCATTATGAAATCTTGGTCTCTACCTTGCTAAAGAATTTCAAAAACAAATTACAAGAATTACTTATAAACAGCCTGATTTAAAAAGATGTAAGAATGACTGTAAACCACTCTAGTTCTATTATCCTGCTAAAATTCACTAAATTATTACATTAAGTAAATTTATAAAGTTGCATAAAATAAAAAGGTGACAAAGAAAGAGAGATTTGAGGCCCTCATATCTGAAGATAATTTCTCCTGAAAAAGGCTAGGTAAATCTCCTAAAAATGTGTAGTTCTGTTTATGTTCTCTAATGACACCCAGCATTAGGAAATAAGGGTTTTTTTGGTCCTATTTCCATAAACAATTCACTAGAAATAGAACTAGTTTTTTAACCTCAAACACTCCCTTGAAATATTTGCATCCCAGTCTCCCACTGGGGCAGAACACAATATTCAGACCCTGAATGCTGACTAAAAAGAAATTGTGAAAGAGCTGACTTTTTTCCTAGTTTTTGGAAAGTGTGGTGTAAAGAACAGCCTGAAGTGTGAAAAATTATATGATTTTCTCAATTACTTTGTTGCAAACAGATGAGGATGTTAACTACTGGTACAAAGAAGAAATATTTTTTCCAAAATTTCCCCAGGAATAACATTACTTGTGAGTATATTTATATGCTTATTTAATGTGATAGTATCCCTTTAAGTAAACTTGTCACAGAAGATTTATTTTTCTCCCTATTGTCTGAGACTACAGCGTGAGGAGCACAAAAGGTCCAGTGCCCAGGACACAAACCCTGGAGGCTTTGGCTAACAAAGGGGCTGACAAGGAGAGCCTGGGTGACAGTGAGTGAGGTGTTCAAGAGATCCTTTTGTTACACATACCAGAAATATAAACAACATTTGATTCAAAGAAATTAGGAATTATTTGAGCATCAAAACCACTGAAATTGCAGTGTCCAAGTGCTGGAAAAAGTGGTGGATATCAACAATTTAATTATTTCCAAATACTTTCTCAAATATCTAGAAACAATGATTCAATTTTATGCCACTTTCATGGAAACCTGTTCATTATTTTCTTAATTTTTTTTTTTTAGTTTTCTTCATCATTCTGTTCTGTTTAATGAATACATGGATTTTGAATATTAGGTGAATAGTCCTTGCAACTGAACACAAAGGGGAAATGATGCAGATAGCATTATGGTCTCGCTTCCTCTTCTTGCATTAGGGTGGAAATGATATGCAGCAGGGATTACGCTTTGTTTAAAGCTGTGCCTCTGTCTTTAAAAGAATATATTATACAAATCTTCTAATGTTGTTGAAATTCCCCAAAACTTGATTGTGTCAGACATAATGTGGCAATGAGGTTCTTATCCCTACCTTATGCCGAATAAATATCCAATATCAGAGAGTATAACCTTGGAAAAGTATACACCAGGGAATATCCCTCACGTCAATAATTCATTGTGCTGTTGGTGGGAAGGTGCATTCAATGAGCCCCTGACATTACACAGAATACATTAATGCCCACGCAGCCCCACCCTGAGGAGTGGGGGAGAAGCAGAGAGCACAAGGGGACCGACTTCCCTTCAGGCCCATTAGAAAAAAAACACCTCAAAATTATTCGAAGTAGCACTCTGTCTACAGAAAGCAAACCGATCAAGACTCCCTCCTCACCAATTCCATAATCAGGATTATTTGAGAGTGAGAGCATGGGAAATACAAATCTTTACACATGCATGTGAGACAGAGATTTGCCTTACATCTTTCAGCTGTAAGACACAGTCTGAACGTCACTGATCCAGCACGGACAGAATACACTGCCGAGAATCGAAAGTAACGTGCTGATGAATGAGGTCCCCAGAAGTCCACATATTAATTCTACTAATGTTAATTCAAAAATCAATACATTTAGGTTCAGTGATGTTTCTATAGGCAAAAATGCAGATGTTATACAAATGAGATCAAAATAAGTAAGATGATTTTCTGATAGTATGTATCTGCCTTAAAGATGATTGCAATTTTAATTATAGACAAAATGGTAATAGATTTCAATACAGTTCGGGGTATTTTTCATTCCTGTTTGCTCTTTTACTGTTATGGTTTTAATGATTTAGCAGAAGCAGAAGAATAACTGAGAAACCCAACAGTCATTATCTCGAATAATGAGAGTTTTTAATGCAAAATCAATGTTTGTTATAATGAAAATAGATTCCTCGGCTCCTGCAGGGATATGTACAATTCTTTTTCACTGTTAAATAGAATGTGATTGCTCATTTTCACCAATATAATGAACATTTTTTATTCAGGAGTAAAAATAAAATGTCAGAATTTATTTATTGTTATTAAGCACATGTATTTAACCAGAAGCTCCCACCATATGACTGAAGCTGAGCAAACTGGGAGTAATTTTCTGTGAAATTTCAGAAGCTTGAGGGAGGAGTGCAAAATTTCCAAAAAGTAATGAAAAAACTCACTCTGGGGAAAAAATGGTTCTGTTCAGATGGCTGTCCAAACTCTCTCCAAACTTAATTTGTTACATCAAATGAACCAAATTCAAAAGCTAATAAAAATATCTTAAGCAGGCTTAATGAAGTAAAACAAACACTTCTTTCATACCAACATATCAAAACCATTTTCAATGCTGAGGAAATTGTTAATATCATAATTATGATTTTGGTCATTATGATTTAGAGTCAATGCATGTATTTATGGTCATTTTTGATCTCTGAACATTACGAAAAGCATTCACAGTAATACTTCATAGCTATGGTCTATCAAATGTCCAAATGATCTAAAAGAATGCGTGGCAACTCAGAGGCTTAAATGCTTCATTTGGAAACATTGTTTTTCTCCCTAGTTCTCTTTGGCTTGGTTTTAATGCAATGCCCAAAAGGTGTAAAAACCAGAACATTAACAAAGAAGAAAATGAGCAGCAAAGCTTCAAATACCATCTGAAATGATTTCTTAGGTGGTTCTTTGAGTAACAGGTGAAGAAAAAGTTCTCACTGGAATAGAACTATGACTGCAGCAGATCAGCATGTGAATGTACAGGTACTCAGAGTAAGAGGTTTGGGGTCTGTGAAGGGTTTATGATCTCAATTTGCACCAATTATTCTAGTACTGCTATCTTCAATAATACACTTTTTTTTTGGCAGCTGCAATCTCTAAGAGTGCCTTTTGCACAAATAAGGTGACAAAATGTATCATTCAGGCATTTATGCACAGGAAGAATTTCTTAGAGTGATACAAATGTTTAGGAAAAATTTTGTCTGTCTTGTCTGGGTGCCCAGGCAGGTCCTGAGATCCTTGAGCATAGGCAGCAAACACAGTCAAAGCAGGGTGACCTAGAGCAGGCTATTCTGGGCAGTATCCAGTTAGCCTTTGTTCTTGTTCTCTTTAATGTTATGTAATTTAATCTGTTCATGAGGCACAGTACTGTTTGAAACCACGACGGTCTTATCTTCGGAAGTTCTAACTGAAGAAAGTCTTAAGCATAATTGGTGTGAAAACTCGGCAAATCCTACTATTCAATAACAAAAAAACCTGAAGAGAACATGTATACTTATTCCATACTGTTTGCAGAGGCTATATCCATATGCAGAATTGCTTCTGGACTGCTGTACTCTTCTGGAGCAATAGCACTTATGAACCAGTTCAACCTTACCTGCAAGTGAGTCACTTACTTATGAAGACCTAGCAACTAGAATTATACAAATTTTCCCTTTTGTGATTTGATAAAGCTGTACCTTTCCTTCTTACTAATGATAATTTTCAATGAATATTGGAGAAATGGAACTTTATGTGGACAACTTATTAATGAAAAACAAACTGCAATCCACAGAGGCATTTGTAGAAAGAAACACAAGAGTTCCATGAGCAAGAGACTCTTACTGGGAAGTATTTTGTGCTTATTTAGTAAAACACAATATTAATTTTATGTCAGACAATAATTTCAATCTCAGATAAACTTTACAGGTCAAACTTGATGGTTTGTTCTCAAGGCTGATAAAAAACATTAGAAAAATATTTTCAAGGAAGAGTGTTACTTAGGTATGATTTTGAGCAAATCATCATTTGCTCATAGGAATGATCCAGACAGAAGTAAAGATTAAATTCTTAAATTACTCTCTGTGATGTATTTTTTCATTTTCAAAGTAACCGTGATTGTTATTAAATAGAAAACTGTAATTTTTGCCTACAATGGCAGAATTCAGATCATTAGAATGATATATAACTAACCAAGAAATGCAGGTATGCAGGAACTTTCCCTAATTTACATGTTCTTTGCAACAAAACATGCAGGGCCCCACATTATAGAATCTGTACACATTTGCATGAGCTGTTCCATTGTGTTGCATGCTCATATACGTCTTCCTGAAACAACTTTCATGATTGAAAAGTATTTTAATTACAGGATACAAGTTACCCGTGTTGCACTATATCTGCTTTAATTATTACATAAAGCATAAAAATAGTTAAATGTCTCTGCCATACAGCAGATTTGATAGTAAATGACATATACAGAAGAAAGGAGTCACAGACTTATGCAGTGTTTCAGAAGACTTAAAGAAACATTCCCCAGGAGCTGGCTGGTTCCTGACTAAATACCTAAAGTACCTTAAGAGAAAGAATTTCTTAGAAATGCTTCAGGTGGTGCTACTTTAAATGAATGTTTTTTTCTAATATTATTCATCTTTGTTGTTGAAATCATACATTTCAGTAAGAAATGGGACAAACCAAGACTTATAACCAGGAGTGATATTTGCAATACAATACAGGAATATATTCACTTCAGAGTTAATACCGAGGCAGTTTTCCAACAGAACTTGGAAAAAACATGCATAACAAAACCTGAGCCTTTCTTGAAACTTTTAGTGTAGAGGAACAGCTTTTCTTCTCTTCTTTCTGTCTCTTTAGAATTTAGGAGTTTGGAAATCCATACTGCATCTTTTCCAATATGCAGGTGTATTTGCCGCCAGCTGAACTGAAGGCCCAATCAGCATACATAAACCTTGCCCCTAAGCAGTCTGTACTGGTTTATACAGAGATCAGGATTGCTTTGAATTACACATGCAATCAGAACATTTCATAGAGCAAATTGTGGTCATTTTGACAACTATACAGCAAGCTTAATTTCAGTCCAAATATACATGATATTCAGAAATACAATGAGGTAATTTAACATTTTAAAAGAGGAGTATATAGTATAAATTAGTAGAAAAATCATGACACTTACAAACTTGTTCTAAAGATGTATTGTTCCTTTTTCTTTAGAAATAAAACCCCACCCCCACAAAAGAAAAACCAACACCACACCACCTCCAACCCACCAATTTTTATTAAGAATAAATTAGTGACTGAAAAGAATTCCACTGATATACAATTCATACTGGAAATCTATTTTAAACTTGGAAAAAGAAGGCAGGGAAAAGAGGGAAGGAAAGTAGGAGGGAAAGAATTATCAGCACTGTTTTCAGCACAAATCCAAAATATAGTCACACACTAGCTACTGAGAAGCAAATTAACTTTATCTCAGCCAAAACCAGCTCTCATAAATGTTGGATCAGTAAGAGATCAAATGCAAGAGAAGAATAGGTAAGATAGGACATATTGATTCCTAGGACTTACCATGTCCTTTAGCAATGATAAGGCTGCTCTCAACTGCACAGCTCTCATATGAGAAACATCAATGTTTTTTCATTAATTTCTGCTACAGTCTGTCACTTATCCACTATCTCCTTTCAATTAAAGATTTGTGTTAAATATTTGTGTTGACACACATAAAACCTAAAATTGTTTTATAAAACTTTTTATCTGGAATTATGAAAAATTTTCCACATTTTGATTGATAGCAACATCATCATCATAGTCTGATTTATCACTCATCACTTTATACTCCTGCCAAAAAGGGTTAAAAGCTGTCCCTTTCCAAACATTTACCACCTGACCTTTTCATAGCTACCCTGACAAATTTTTAGACTTCTGTATTCCTTAAAATGCACCATGATAGTAGCTGGAATCTTCTAATTTCTTTAAACTGTGTCTTCCCAATTATTTATTTAAGAGCTGTGTAGATAAGCTCTCCATTCTCACCTAGATCAGTGATAAGAGAGGAAATGGCCTTTTTAGAGTGTCTCTGCTTTTTAAAGCAGATAGAAATAATAAGGTTGACAAAGAAAAAAGGAAAATTAGGCATTATGAGGGTAATAACTTAGAAAGTGTCAGATTCAGAATAATTGAATCCAATGACATTTAATGCTATGGAAAACAATAGCAGCAGCCTAGCCACCCATCTGATTCATGTCTAGTTCATGTTTAACAAAACAAGGCTAAGGGTCATGCAGTCATGAGTCCCATAAATAACCTGTTAATGGGATTTCCAAACAAGCTGTCCTCAAAATGGTTTTTCGTCTCACAGAAAGAATATTAAAATGCAAATGGATTCGGGCTGTGTCCTCATAAACAACCATGTTCATTTAACCTCTGACCTCGATGTTTAACTGCCCATTCCAGCAATTTGTATGGTATTAGCCATGGCATGCCACTCCAAAGTACTAACTTTGAGAAGAGATGACTAAATGAATAGATTACTACCTGTGATGCCCAGTTAACCATGTCAAACTGACTTTATAGGCATAAAAATATTATTTTAAAACTTGTCTTTAGTTGACATTTTTTTTCTATGGGAAAAAAACGTGCCAGGAAAGGTGCTCTGAAACATTATTGATTGCACAGTGCCATGTGCCAACTCAGCAGATCAGCTGGAGTGCTTTGGCAGAGACTGCCACGTACCGTCACCTGCCTTCACCTGCCTGCTTCCCTTGGCCAGCTGCCAGGACAACTTGGTGAAGCACTTTGTGTTCTACAGCACTATGTCTAGATTTTCTTGACCCTTTTCTGTAGCAGGATATTCCAGCCATTCCCTGCAGCATCTTCAGTCACATTTTTAGAAGAATGTGGCTCTTTTTCTTACAATATTAAAAGGAGCCTACCTGTCTGACATGAATAATGAAAAAATGGTTCTTTGTTCAAATTTAGCCACATCTCTCCTACCTGATACTCCTCATAGGTCTCAAGGGGAGACCTTCAAATGGCCTATGGGAGCTTGCCTGACCATAGACAATGTCAAATTAGAACAGCAACAAGCGAAATATCTGGTAACTGTTCCCAGTCAAAAGTATCATGAAAATCACAGTAAATATCCACTCAAACCAAATTAAAGTATGAAGGATGCTCTTAATAACTTGCTTTTAAAGGAAGCAATTAATTCATCTTTGAAAGCACATGACTTCTGAGAAAAGGGTAAGAGTCCCTTTGCAGTGAACTGTATGTTCCAGAGGGAAAGGAGTAGTTGGGATGTCAGAGTACTCTTACCTGACTGGGTGTCTACATTTTTTAATCACAGAATTTCTATTCCAAAATACTCACAGCGCTTCAGAGTTTATTAGAAATTTGTAATTTCTAGGGAAAACCGCCACAGCTGAGACTGGATTTAAAAGTTGTTTCAAAATTTGCTGCACAACAATGATGAGAAGGAAATAATCTGAACTAACAGTGTTTAAAAAGGAAAGATTATTTTCATGTTTGCTAACACTGGACCATGCCCAATGATACTCTCAGTTGATTGTTCACCTGGACTGATTTTTCATGTCAGTTTTGGATTTAGATTTTTTTCTCAATAAGAAAATCCCTTCCTGTAAACAGCTTTTCAGGGGCGTGGTTTCAGGTACCACTCATTGCAGGTCACTGATTTATTTTATTTTGCTCACACCGATTGGCAGTGAAGTCTCTGAATACCAGAGATCCAGTTGCTAACACTTTTGTGGAATGTGTTCACTTTCTTGTCCAGGAAAACTCTAAGTGATGACTTCTGTTCTAGAAGAGGTTATAACAGGTCTTTTTATTTCATCTCTTATTAACTTGCAAATTTTTTTCCACATTAAACTCTGAAGGAAAAGAGAGTGGAGGCCTTAGTGGGAGGCCTCCCATCACGGTGTGTATTAAAGACTTAGGTTTCATTAGCCATACCACTGGCTTACAGAGGACCACTCCTTAGAAGTTAAATCTAAGGCCAGAAACATTAGAACTGCAAACTTTTTTCTGAAACAGGCTGAAAGCCGAGTCATTAATGCTGCGATCGGTCTAATCCAGAGCATTTGTTGCCACTAATTATTACGGACAAGCCTCTTTATTGAACCACATCCTTTTATCAACATTAGGATGCATGAGCCGAGGCTGTTGTTTTAAACGCACTCATTAACCACACAAATCAGCCCTGTTGACAGAGCGCTTTTGAATTAAGCATCAGACTGTAGTCATTGGACAAGGAGCAATTTATAATGCCATTAGCAACACTTGCGAAGGTTACAGGCATCAAAAATTGTTCAGCCGTAATTATTCTTAATGGATACAAGGAATAAACTGACGCAGGACAGCTTTTTCATTAGCTTTCAATCAAGCCTGATGGCTTTGAGAAATGTACAGTAAATGCATTTTGGGGAGAAATAATGATGTTGCAGCACCTTTCACTGCAAAATGCTCTCAGTTCAGAACTTAACTTTTAATAACCTTAATTTGATATAATTAAAAATATTATTTGCTTTGAAGATTTTGCAACAAATTGTTCTGGCTGCTGTTTAACCACTTTTCAAGTGTTCATCCCAAACATGAAAAGAAAAAAGGATAAAAATCTTCAGATGCTTCAGATTCTCATGAAGAGCATTAGACTTTCAATTTCCTAAAGCCAGAGTAGAGAGGACAGATTTTTAACGTGAACTCAGAGCACTTAGAGAATGAAAGAAATTTTACAGTTTATCTACCCCAAAAAAGCACCAGCACACACACAACATTCTCCATAATATTCAGTCACAGATTCAAAAACAGGTGAACTATCACTTTGTCACAGGTAAAATGGTGAAAAAAATGCTAAAAAAAAACCCAAACAAAAAAACCCAAAACAAAAGGAAAAAAACCAAAGCAAAACAAAAACACAACTTAGTTTTAAGCCAAGTTTGATGCATTTAAAATCACATTACCATATTTCTAAAAAGCAAAAACCTTCATAAATCAGTCCTAATTTCATATCCCATCACAGCTGCTATTAACAGTCCATGTCTGTCAGGAATACCTTCTTTTTGTAACAAGGGTCTGTCCAGACAGATTGAAGATATTAGCCAAACAGACTGTTAGTCACATCTGACTCAAGGCTTAAAACCAACCAGAAGCTCTTCTGGTCTTTAGCACTACACGTGTTTTAGCTCATATGTTTCCATATTTTAACCCTGAGATCTCTTCACTATTTTTTCTTTATGCAGATCAAAGAAAAGAGATAATGAAGAAAATTACTCTAAGAAAAGGCAAGAATGTGGTTTACTGTCCTTCTATGCTTGTCAGCTTGCAGGTCAGGATAGAAATGCAGCAGTACCTCTGCTGCTTAACCAGCCAAACTGTAGCCGTAGCATCACTTTGCATGTGTGTGAATCACACAGAGCAACAGAAAGTAGATGCTTTTAAAATATTGTGTGCAGAGTTGCTGAGAGTACGGAATGTCTGACACAAAGCTAATGAGAGGAAATAACCCATGACTTCCATTTCAGTCAGGAGATGCAAAGACAGGCCTTGAAATCAAATTTGAAATTGGTGGATGCCAACGCAAATTACAAACAAAGCAGGATGTCAAATTGCACCAGAATGGGAGTCCACGGGTGACTTCATATACAAGTAAACTTCAGCAGTAGTTGTACAAAATTTTATCACATAATTTGTGCTATTTTGTGCTGTGTTTAATCATAAATGCTAGGACCAGATTATTAAACAGAGTAATATTCCTTAAAAGAAAATGTTTCTAGCATGCACACTTGAAAACAACAGAAAACAATGGGTGCAAATATGGACAGTTAAAAAAAAAACAGAAAGCAAACAAGATATCTAAAGTTGCTGTACTTTTCAAAATATACATATTCCCAAGAGATCTTATGATTTTGTTATCTAGTGCATAACATTAAAGCCAATTTTGGTCAAAAAATGTTACCATTGCAATTAACCGTTGCAATGCTCTACACTAGTAGTGGTGGCTACAAAACAGATAAAAAACTATACTTATCTGTGCCTGTTAAAAACTACTACCTTACTAAAGGTTAACAGCACAGGAAAATTATTCAGGGGAAGCTCTGACTTCTGTTCTTCTTGCTGTCGTTTTGCTCATAAAATCATAATTTTGAGTATCTACATTGTTCTAATGCAAAGATGCACTGGAGGGGAGAAGAGGTAATACTGATATTCAGGGATTTACAGAGTAAGGAAGAAGAAACAAGCAGAACATAGATCCACACTGAAGAAGGCTCAATTGCTCAGAATCTAATAAAATGTGTTTTGCTTGGTTTATAGAGGTCATGTGTATGATGGTATCAGAGCCCTAGCCTAGGGTTCAGAGCACTTCAAGGGGAAAAATCCATCCGTCCTTTGATCTTGCCCTTTCCCATGCTGGTATTATCCCACACTTACCCAACTGACTCCCAAATTCCCAATTTTATTTCCCCTAGCCTGCAAAATCTAAGAGCCTCTTTTCTGATGCCACCCATGCTTTCACTGATTACTTCTCTAAGAATTCTTTCTGTAAGAGACAAATGAATTTCTAAGAGCAACACTGAAATTAGACTGAAATCTTAGTTATAAATCATTAAAGACCAGCAATTATCTTTGCTTTTGTTCTCTATTGTGAAGGCCGGTGGGCCTGTTGACCGAGGGACCATCACGGTCCCCTGGAGGAAAAGCCCTAGGAGGCACTCCAGGTTATGGTGACAGAAAAGGCCTCTCCCAGGATGCTTTGTTCCATTATGCAAATGTACCCCAGTTCTGCTTCCCTGGTTGGCCCGTTGGCCTCCCCGTCCCTTTCTACCTTATCTAGAAGGTTCTCCTATTTCCCTGTTCCCTCCATTGGCCCTTGCTCCCTCGCCACTCCCTCAGATTTTCCCCACTGGCTCCCATACCCTAGTCCCACCTGTGTACCGACCCCATGCCCTCAGATTATTGGTCCCTGATGGTCTCTCTCTCCACCCCGACCCACCCCATATAAAAATCTGGACCCTTCCACCTTCGCTCTCCTCTTCGCCTCTCTTCGTCCTCTCCTCGTCTCCCTCCCTGGATCTGCTCCATGCGTGTGGCTGGAATAAACTTCTCCCGTGGACTCTTTGCCGTCAACTTATTGAAGAAGCTATCTGGTTCGTGTGTGCATGTAGTAGCCTGCTGAGTGCCTCCTAGCTGGAGACACTTTTGGAAGGTTACGGTTGACCACCACCAGACCACCGCCGTAACACTCTATTTTTAGAATAATCCATCCCACTTTTTAATGACTGACCTTGAAATTATTCCTCAAGGACACTATAGGAGTTTGTTTCTCTTTCCTTTTTTCAGATGTCAGACTCTGTGCAGCACAGTCCCAATCACATTCACAAATACTATAATTCTGACACTTAGCAACATGGTCTGGCAGCTGTCCCTCTGCTATGAAATCAACTATTTAACTAAATGATAAACTTAATGGCACTAAACCAAGGTAGAGGAAGCAAAATTCTCAAATTTTTTAATATACACATTTGCTTACATACATACATATATTATCAAAATGAAGTCTTGATAAATAAACCCATTAGCTCTACCACCCTCACTTTGCATCTAGATTGCAGATTTATGACAGTTTGGAATGAACCTAAACATAGACACAAAAAAATAATGTATTTGCCCCACAAAGCTATAGGAAAGAGCATGACAACTTTGGTCAAACATCGTGCTTCTACTCAGTTTGAATAAAATCTGCAGAATCTACTGGAGTACATCTTGCAGCTTAAGTGGGTCCCTGCAAAGATGCATTCACGTGAATCATAGAGTCACAGAACAATTCAGGTTGGAAGGCACCTTAAAGCCCATCCAGTTCCACCCCTTGCCATGGGCAGGGACACCTTCCACTAGACCAGGTTGCTCCAAGCCCCGTCCAACCTGGCCTGGGACACTTCAAGGGATGGGAGAGCCGCAGCTTCCCCGGGCAGCCTGTGCCAGAGCCTCCCTACCCTCGCAGGGAAGAATTTCTTCCTAATATCTGAAACTATCTGTCATTGAAGCCAGTCCTCCTTGTCCTTATACTACATGTTCTTGTAAATAATCTCCCTCTATCTTTCTTCTAGGCTTCCTTCAGGAACTTCATGTACCTTCAGGTACACGAATCTGGCTTTCAGCTCTGTAATCTACAATGATTTTGTTCTTTAAAAAAAAGTTCTTTCCAAAGACTGATTCAGAACTTTCAAAATCCATATTTACAGTGATTAAAATCATCAAGTCTAGAGAATTCATCCTTTTACCATCATGTGTTCATCTTCTCTAGATGGTTCTCTTATACCTAGCCTCTTTTCCATCCTCACCATCATACTTGGCCGCCTAAAAAAAAGGNAGGCAGCTGCTGCCCGTCTCTCTTCTGCACATTAATTAAAAGACAAGCATTGAACATGTAGCAAAAGGATTACTTTGAATAATTGCCTTGGTTGAGTTTATCTGGTAAAACTGAAGATGACCCTTGGTGGAAAAGCCAAATGGTTTTTAAATTTAGGAAGCTCATTTCAGGTTTATCTATGACTTTTAAAATATTGCTTCTTTTAATAAAATAAATTATGTAGTCCAGTTACAATAATAACGTAATATCTGATTCTAATGTTATCTTCAGCTTCTAACAATGGATGGGATAGAAGTCCTGCTCCAGTCTATCAGAGGAATGTAATGACCATTAAAAGGCAAGCAGAGATTCGTATCACTCAGTTGTTCAGTGTCATTGTTCCAGTCTCCACGGTGGAGAAACAGCACATTTCTTTTAAGTAAAATATTGCTGGGAACTCACTGCTTCAGCAATTACCTCTGAAACACATTGTTTTCTCAAAGCCATTAACATGTCAGATCATGGCAGTGTTTGACATTCAAACACGCCTTGGAGGGCTGCAATTCAATTTAAGGATCACCTCCTCTGAGCAGGCTAACCTGCAAATTTCACAAAATCTGAGAGAAATTCTCAGGGCACACTTTGATCATGCTGCTTCCTAAATTAAAAACAAAACTCTAAGTGTTAAACATCTTTAACAAGACATTAAACCTCAGCCATAATCTAGGAAGGGTCCCTTAATGAGTAATGACATATGTTGTGAAGGCAGTTATCTCCTAATGTTCAGCACTCAAGCAGTACAATGGAATGGCACAGTGTGCAGAAGGGATGTATCATGACTAATGAGAGGATAATTTGAAGCTCCTCTTCTGAGAACCCCAGAGGAGACTTTCCATTGTTGCAGGATGGAGAAGGATGCAACACTCCTTCTTATCACACATGTCCAAGAAGAATGGGAAATGACAATGTGATAGAACAAAAGCTGAAATAGAAACAGAAAATGGGCTTGGACATTGGGAGAATCCTTGAAAGGGTTACCTTCCTTTGCTCCCCCCAAAAAGTTGTGGTGCAAAGTACTCATATCTCCTTACTCTTTTCCACCCAGCTGACCACTAAGGGCATACTAGACATTGTTGTCCTAAAGGGGAGCGTGGCATGGGTGTAGGTCTGCTGGGAACACACAACATACTGCAAAAGGAGCTGAGGTCGGGGAGGAGCCCAAGAAGTGATGGACGAGAGCCATGCTCAAAGGCAGAAGAATCCAACTCCTCTTTTATAAAAAAAATAAAAATAGAAAACGTTTCAAAATTACATTTTGAAGTTTTTACCCTCATTTCTTAACATTATCTTCTTCCAACATGTTATAGTTAGTCATTACATTGGGAAGACTATGAATCTGCAGGGAAACAGGGTGAAAGAGAGGGGTCTTGCAGATAACCAGCAGAACTTGATGGTTAGGAAGTCAGGGGGTACACACAAGAACAAAAAAGCAGAACTGGGGAGAGAAGGAGGAAAAAGAGCTTCCACTCACAAGCAGCCTGGGGTTTGTTGGCAAGGGCTTTTGTGGGGCTGGGAAGGGCAGAAAGTTCATGACATTTCAGCTGTTCCATTTGCCTTCTCATTCTAACTGAGGTATGTGCCTGGCCAGAGAGAAACACTGGGAGCTGTGATGTGTTCACAGGACAGCATCACCTGGCTCCAAGATAAACTGCTGCAAATTCAGGTAAATTATTCATTCCATTCTTCTTTTTCCTTCTGTAAACTGTGACTTAACAGTAGCAATGACTTTTTCAGGTGATACAAATATCCAAGGCCAATAACAGTGTAGTACCCTGTAGATGATGTTTTTATTTATCTTTGCCACCCACACCTTTCTCCCCTCACTTAATAGATGAAAGTGACTATTTGTTCTTGACTATTTGTGCCAGGGGAGGTTTAGATTGAATATTATGACAAATTCCTTAATTGAAAGGGTGGCATTGGAACAGGCTGCCCAGAGACATGGTGGAGTCCCCATCCCTGGAAGTGTTTGTAAGGTGTGTGGCTGTGTCACCTGGGGACATGGGTTAGTGGCGACGACAGTGGTGCTGGATTAACGGCTGGACCCAATGATCTTAGAGTGCTTTTCCAACCTTAATGATTCTATGATTCTGTGTTGATTCTAAGAAATAATAATAAAATTTTTAAAACCTCAGAATTTAATAAGAAAAGTCACTCATTATGAGCAGAATTAACAGGGGAAAAGACAATGAGCTTGATAATTTTACCATCTCTTTATATGAAAAGCTGTTAAAGTCCACATAACCCCCACACATTTATTACTGATGTTTTTATGGAATCCTAATGAATTTATCTCCTGACCAAACGGACTAGCATACACTAAACAGCACACTGCTGTCATCTCTTTAGTCACTGATTCCTTGCTCTGCAAGACAGCTTTACACACAGAGAAGAGAGATGTCTAAATTTTTGCCCTCTCTATCTGACTGAAGGCAGAGAAACCCCTCCAATAGGGCAGGAATACATGGCTGAGAAGGGGTAGGGGATTCAACCAAAGCTAACAGATATTCAAACCAAAGCCTGCCTATGATTTTATGTACTCATGCAAAACTGTCATTCCCTGTCCAGCATATTTTTTACTTTGGTGTTTTTTTGATTGATTGTTTTCTTATTTTTAAGGCCTATCTTCAGTGATTTAAAAGGAAAGCTGCTGAAGACCACTTGTAAATGCTTCTTGCATTACTGAAAAAGCCTCAGTTTGGTGACAGAGTAGTGTTTAATAGTCATCGATATGAAATGCGTAGCTCAGCCCTCCTCCCTTGACCCTTCCCCTCATGTAAAGACATCTGCAAATTAAGTGAATAACAATCAATTTGAGATGTTGCCATTTGCTGAAACAGGCATTACTGGTTTCTACCTGCATCTAAATCAAGGGAACTGCTTTCAGAGACAGTGATAAGTTGACACTACATTGCAAAAATTATGAGAAGTATCAGAGCTTTGGTGAACCTGTATTGTGCTTACTAAACTGCAGTTGTTAAAGTTATAAATCTGCAACACTTGGAGATCTGTAGAGAAGGTCTTTTAGATGAAGCCCAGCTAGCCTAATAGCCTGTCCCTTGCAGTGGGCAATAGTCTATTCCTAAGGAGGAATGTCAGAACAGGCTTACTATCTGGTGATTCTTTGCCCAAATTTGTCCCCACCTTCTAGTATTTAGTAGCTGGAGGGCTTTTTGAGCCCAAGGTCATGTGTGAAGAAGTTCTACAGCTCTCTTAATTTTGTACATGGTAAATTACCCTTCATGCAATGCCCTGCAGATTGCTCATGGACAGGAACAGCACACAGCCAGTCTTTTTCAGCTGCTGTCTCTGCTGATGCCTCTGTTTCTGCTGATGCCTCTTCCGGGCTCACTCTGTCATTTCTCACACAAAAGCAGTGTAAGGCCCCGCTCTAGCATTGGTGTCATACACTGGTTCACTCCCAGTTCTACCATATGCTTTTTAGACAGGGTCTTTAAAACTGTGTAATATTTACTGTCCTGGAGGCCACAGATTTATACTCTGTTATAGCAACCCTTTTCCATTTTGCTATTTCTTTCCCAACTGTTTCAAGCATTCATATTCCTTTTTTTTGGCAACTGTCAATTACTGATTTGACGTTTCACAGATGCTAAGATAGCTAAGATAGCTTCAACATCTCAGTCCTTGGCAACAGCAAACAGCTCAGAGAGCAACTCTTTTAATGTGGAGTTGGGGTTTTCTTTTTAAATCCATCACTTCAAAAATTAAACTTAACTGAGTTAAAAATTGCAATAGCTAGGATTTGAGGTGATTACATGAAACTCAGACTTCAAACTCACATTATTGACCAAAAGGTCTTCACCTCTGTTTTTGTCATTTTTATTTTTGGGGGTTTTTTTCCCTGCTCACCTGATTTCCCAGTTTTCTAGATGACTGCCCTACTTTAAGCAAGGAAGAGAAACCTCTTCTTTTCACTGTGGTGTACAGCCTTCACTCCCCTCCCAAGTGGAGAAGCAGCAGGGGAGCTTAAACACTCATGGGGGCAGAAAAAATGACAAGAAAACCATCTTTGTTCCAGGAATACGGTATGAGGTCACGTTACTATGGCAGCATGAGCCATTTCCCCTCTTTCTAGCTAGTAGAACTTTGCCCATAGTTTATTCCCTGGGAAGCCTAATCCAGAGTTCAGGCTGGGGGTGGGGAGAGTGGTTTTAGAGGTCAACAGCAATGTGACAATAGCCTAGTCAAGAGAAAAGAAAGCTATGATATAGAAAAATCAAAGAGTTGGTTCACCAATCACTAGAGGCTGGCTCATACAGAGAGGTTAGAATTCGTCCCCTCACTTTAGCCTAAAGTTCCTGATTTAGCTGTTCTGTGCTCAGCATACAGAAAGCCTGAATGATGAACAACAAAGATGACAGTAGAGCAAACAGTAACAGATGAGAAGACAGTGCTCACAGGAAAACTGTGGATCATGTGCCCAGTGCCGTATTGTACTTACTAGCAAAATTACTGTTACATTTACAGGCGTCTTAGACTAATGCCAATATTATTTCTGCTTCATTCCTTACTGTTGTGAGTAACTTCTCCACATAGAGACTGCAAGCAGAGAAGCAGGAGTTTCTGAATAAACGTGTACGTTTGCATGCACCCATGTGTGTGTAAATGCTCCCATAAAAAGGGACAAGCATAGACTCTAAAATATTATAAAAGAGCAAGAGGTAAAATTTACATGTGAGTTAAAGCACTAGCTTCATAATCCTTGAAAAAAAGAAAGAATCATGATTGGTTTTTCTTTCACTTGGCAGTCCAGGAAAAAAGAAAAGACAGACAAGAAAGTAAAGAAATTCACTATTAAAACTGACAAGAACAAAGATCTGTGAGATCAAGGTTCTCAACACTGGTCTCTACACTACAATCCTGGGGAATATTTATAAGGAAATCTGGAATTCCAACAGCAGTACAGAAATTGAAAGTGACTCAGGGAAAGCAACATGTAAGACACCAAAGTGAACAACTGTTTTCTAAATATTCACAGGCATTATTAGCTCAGTTGATCAGAGCATGGTGCTAATAAAGCCAGCGTTGTGGGTTTGATCCCCATATGGGCCATTCACTTAAGAGCTGGACTCAATGATACTTGTGGGTCCCTTTTAACTCAGAATATTTTGTGATTACTTTAAGGAACTTCTGTGATTATTAGTCCAAACCAAAAGATTTACTTTTCTCTTAAACAGGGCTACAAATATTTTCATCATCCAAGGTCTGAAATATCTTTTAAATCCAGCAGCATGTCACTGAACACTTGAAAAGAATTCTACTAATACCCCAAATATGTGAGAACACCATAATGGCATATCCTTAACTAACAGCCCATAGGCAGTGCTCTATTTCTGGACAAGGGGGAATTGCTACTACATTACACTAAAAAACATTTCCAATTAAGGAGGAAAGTAATGTAAGACAAATTAAATACAGTGAAGAGCTGCTGTTGAAAAGCACTACATTTATTAAGCTAAGACACTGTAGAACTGTCCACTTATGGTGCAACAGTGATTTAAAAGACCACTCTGGTCTCACTGGAGCTCAGATACTTAATTTAGGCCTTTCAGCAGCTCACATTACAAGGACTTCTTCTACCCCTCCCCCAATATTATTACTTTAATGTGTGACAATAAGGCTCATGTACACGAAGATACCCATTGTGTAGCTTGAATTAAGCCATTTAACCTCCACTGAAATCCCATCAAGAAAAATCAATCCATACTCAGCTTTATACTACAGAAACGAAACCATGATTGGTACCTGAGCTAGACAGCCTTAAATTATATCAGGTACATCTACACTGTACTGTAATCATTTCTGTGACTGCAGGGTAGACATCTGTAGCCTCTGGAGAATTACTGTCAAGACCTCAGGAAAAACCTATCCAATGCTTTCATATAGCAGATTAATGCAGTGAGGGATTTTCCCAGAGAGAAAGCTGCAGGTGTGTAAACTGACATAGTTCCTGGAAAAACCTAACATTCACACTGTATTTCCCTATTTGTAATGTGAAGACTGACTAGTCCTGTCTATTAGAAAGAGAGTTGGCAGCTAGAGAGATTTACAGACATAATTCCTCTTGCCACACACAAGGTAGGATGATATGGAATGAAAGGATCTTGTAGCCTATTCCACAGGAAGCACCACAGTTACAAAGGGAAATGGAAATGCATCCCTTTTTCACACTACAGCACTGATATAGTCATTTCCAGAACAGTTGCAGTCATGGACATTGTAAAACAGTTCCTTTCTTGGTCATCATTGCAACTCAGTGTCATGGTTTGATACTGGCCAAACGCCAGGCACCCGGGAAAGTCACTCACTTACCCTCCCCTGCCAGAGCTGGGCAGAGGAGAGAAAAATTTAATAAAGGTTTCATGAGTTAAGAACAGCGAGAAAACACTCCAAGGGCAAAACAGGCTCAGCTTAGAGGTAAAAAGTGAATTTATCACCAACAAAATCAGAAGAGGATAATGAGAAGTAAAATTGACGCTGGTTGCCGCACCCTCAGTCGGAGCGGACACAGCATCCTTCCTGCAGACGTCGCTGCAGGGCTGCTACAGATGGATTCCTGTGCTGGCTCCTCAGAGGGGGAAACACGTCCCAACCCGCTCGATGTCCAAGCTAGCGCTGCCCAGGAGCAAAGAATAAGAGAGGGGTCTTTCGTATGGGTTCCAGGAGATTTATTCACGGAAGGGCCCAGGGACAAAAGACAGAAAAAAATGGAAGGGTCCAGGGTTCTTATACTCAGGGAATAAGGGGTGGAGAGAAAGGAAACAACCAATGGGGTACAAACAGGTGGATGGCACCAACTACCCAGCAACAAATGGGGATAACAAAGAGGCGGGAGCTAGAACTAGCAGCCAATAGAACATCGACCTCAACAGAACTTTCTAGAAGGGGGTGGTGGCTTCAGACCTCTGTTCCACCCTCAGATCCGCCCTCAGACCCACCCTCATCCAACCACTGGAGGGCTATGGTCTGGTGGGCATCTGATTGCCACGGCCCATTAATGGGCTGGGCCACTGCAACATAAAATAAACCCTTAGAAACATGTCTTCTTCCCCCAACCCCTCCCTCCTTCCCACTGACAGCGCAGGGAGACAGGGCATTGGGGCTTTGGTCAGTTCATCACCCTAGATTTTATTTTACTGCTCAGGGAGAGAAGTCCTTCCCCTGCTGCCCCGTGGGGTCCCTCCCATGGAAGAGAATTCTCTGCAAACTTCTCCAGCGTGGTTCCACACTCACGAGCAGCAGTCCTGCCAAAACTGCTGCAATGTGAGCCCCTCCCACGGGCAAACAGCCCTCCCAAAACTGCTGTGGCATGGGTCACTCTTCCACAGGGTGCAGTCCTCCAAGGACAGGCTGCTCCACCTCGGAAGCAAGGGCCCCCTCTCTCCACCGGGTCTCCCACTGGATCACACCCAGGCATCCACCCATGGGCTGTGGGTAGATCTCTGCATCCCCCGTGGATCCCCATGGGCTGCAGGGGGACAACCTACTTCACCATGGTCATCACCACGGCCTGCAGAGGAATCTTGGCTCCAGTGCCTGGAGCACCTCCTCCCCCCTCCTTCTCCACTGACCTTGGTGTTTTCATGATTTTCCCTCACATGTTCTCACCACCTCCTCTTCTCTAGCTGGAATTAACAGTGCACCCCCCATTTGTTTTGATTTTCTTCTTAAATATGTTATCACAGAGGTGTTACCATCATCTCACAGAGGTGTTACCATGTTGGCCAGCGGCATGTCTATCTTCAGAGCCATCAGGGGTCGGCTTTATCGGACATGCTGGAAGCTTCCAGCCGCTTCTCACTGGCTTCCAGAAGCCACCTCTGTGCCCACCCCGCTACCAAAAACCAGGCCATGCAAAACCAACACACTCTGTACTGCGAGAGGGGGATGGAGTCTGGAGGGAGAATGGGGCATGCTAAGCTTTAGTGACCCAAATTAGTCACCACCTTCACATGGCATCTTCTTTCATTCTCTTATTTGGAAAAGAATGGCATAGTTCAATTGGAAGGGATCTACAATGGTCCTCTAGTCCAACAGATGTTAGCAGCAGAGATAGAAAAGCAAAGTCTCATTTTACACTTTTGCCTTTTCCTGGTCTTAAAATTAAAGCCAAACACGGTTAAGGGAAAAAGGGGTTTTTACCTCGGTATTTATTTAAGGATCCTTAGATGCACCGCCGAAATGCACACCACAATGCACCCCAAAACATACATACACGATAGGTCGCGTATGCAATTTATAGGCTTTGCAAATTAGCATATCTATCAAAGATTCCCCAGTGAGAGGCTCGAATGAACCCCTCATTCTGAAGAATTCCCCCCTGGATGGGCCTATCTTAGTTTACAGGACACGTTCTAGGGAAGACCTTGGTTTCTCAGGATAGAACAGGGCTTTCTGACCTCCAACTGGAGGCCTCCAGGATGTTTGGTCTCCTGGCTTAACGGAATATGGGGTCTCAGCTAAGTTATCAGACTTAGGGAATTACAAGTATGTGGGCTAAAAGTGCTAAGGATACATAAAAGCTATACAAAAGGGTATATAAAAGGGGTATTAAAGGGATATATATAAAAAGAGAAAAATCATCATGGCATCAATACCACCAGTAAGAAGAGCAAATTGCACTATGGAACTGAAGGTGAGAGCAATAGGTGGGTGTTAATAGCAGAGAATTTCACACTCTAAAGTGCATAATGAAAGTAACTGGATTGCTAACTGGATGAGTTTACTTAGAATGAAGGAAATTCAAACTTGCAAGAACCACTACCATTCAAACAATATCTACAGCGATAGTAAGGTAGCATAGCAAGTTCTTTAAGCCAGATACATTTGCAAGACTAAAATGCATCTTAAGGAGTCAATTGCTAAGGGTTTCTAGGTTAGACTTAGGTATTTTAGTAGTTATTTAAATATTTGGGTATAGCCTTTAATTCAAATGTATGAATTGTAAACACTGGAAATCAAAATATGCAAGAGAGAAAAAAGCATGTCAGTGCTTACTGCCAAATGGAGGCATTCTACAAAATGGTCCTTTTTTTCTCAGACTTTAGGACAGACAGCATTTTTCTCAAGGAAGACTGTGAAGATTCATACATATGCATCTGCAAAATAAAGAATCTATTTTTCTTAATTCTCTATTGGAAGCTGCTAAATAATTTCCATTTTTCAGGCAGCAAGCTATTGAAACTTCTTAAGGAAGTTCTACAATTTTCTATAGTTGCTAAACACATAACAGAAGGATTAAATTGGCTGAAACACTGTCTGACTAAGTTTAAAATCTCTCTCTGGTCAAGACGTAAACTAAAGATAAATTATGTAGGTCTGGGGCCAAATTATCTTCAGAAGGATCAGATTTATTTACTGAACATGCAGGATGCATAGAAGTCAGCAGGGAGCATTTATTGATTAGCCATCGACAGCACTGTGTCACCCAAGTGCACCATATTATTGAATATGTTTACCTGTGCATCTCTAAGCTACTGTCTCCTACAAGTGAACAGTATAATGGCTTTTGGAGAGAAGCAGGTCTGGAGAATAAAAAGACATAAAAAGTCTCCCTGACAAAGGGCCCAGGGCAGCCGTGTTCAATTCCTAAACGGAGAGAAGTGGAGATAACCCACTAATCATGAACAGAGTAGCATAGATCATGCCTGCCACCCAAGCACCAGGAAAGATTTCTGTACAAGAAAAGAAGCACCTTTCCCTTTGACATCAAAGGTCATGGGTGTTATTTCATCTTGGCATTGTCTGGGAGTAGTACTTCTTTTCATCGTGAGCATTCTTTTCCATTGCAGAATGAGTCTGCTGTTTTCTGAGAAGGATTTGCTTTCAATTTCTCTCTAATTTTGAGGAATACAGGATTTAGAGGAAATGAAGCAGTTTGGTACTCTAAGAGCCTGCTTTCATCTTTTTGTTGCATTCTGAAGTCATTTTGCTACTTTGCATTTTAATAAGTAAGTTATGTCACACTGATCCGTTCTTAAGGATGGGCAAAGCCTACCCCTTACCTAAAGGTGTGTTAACCAACTGAGATAAGAACCTGCTTTAGCTGTTGTTCTAAGTCCAACAAAATCTTCAAATATTCTGCTAGGTTTGATATAATTAATGCAGAAATCCCCTTTTCTGGTGGGCACTTCTCAGTCTCATTTCTGTGCTATAGTCCCACACAAGCTTAGTTACACAGTAATATTAACTGTTCCACTTGAAAATCAAAACTTTATATTCTAAGGCAATTGTCTGCATCACTCAGGTGGCCTGAGTCATTACCCGCCTGTAAAAGCTTATAGCAGGTGTATTCTATTTAATAAATTGGGACTTAACCAAAACTTTCAGATGGGGCAGATTCACAGAATCATAGAAACATGGAATGACTTCGGTTGGAAGGGACCCCCAAAGATCATCTAGTTTCAATGGGCAGGGACACCTTCCACTATCCCAGGCTGCTCCAAGCCCCATCCAGTCTGGCCTTAGAGACTTCCAGGGATGGGGCAGCAACAGCTTCCCTTTGACCAAAGAATTTTTTCCTAACGTCTAATTTAAATTTCTCCCTTTTTTTGTTTTAAAAACATTCTCCATTGTTCCGTCACTATCTGCCCATGTAAAAAGTTGCTCTCCCTCCTTTTCACAAGCCCCATTTAAGTGCTGGCAAGCTGTGACAAGGTCTTCCCAGAGCCTTCTCTTCTCCAGGCTGAACATACTGTCTTCACAGCAGAGATGCTCCAGCTCTCTGATCATCTTTGGGGTCCTCATCAAAGACCTAGAAATATTTTTATTAGCAGTAAGAACCTTTTTCCTAGTAAAATAACTTGTCTTTTTTTTTCCTTTTCTTAAAAAAAAAAAAATAAAAAGGTTATCCTTGCTTTCACCACCTGCAGACGGTCCTGGCAACTGACCAAGAGTCTGAGGGTTGCATTTAATTTGCATAAATCAGAGCTGATTACAGTTACTTTCCTCATTAATACACTGAGTACTGATTAATAATCGGCAATACACAGAATGTACTGATGCATTTGCCAGGGACTGAATGCAGCTTGATGCCAGACATGTTTCTAAAAACAAAACTCCTGTTCCGCAATGCTCCTGCTCAACACACAAAGGACAACCAATCGCTATCACAGTGCAGTCTTTGTTCTGAAAGGAAGAGAAAGTCCTGAGAGTTTCTCTAGTTCTTACCAGTCATATCTTCATTTTAAACCCTGGTGGGAGGGTGCAGAGATGTGAGCTGCTTTCCTGGCCCCTGCGCTTCATGCCATACAGACACTTCAAGGAAAACTCCACGCCCCTTACTGCTACAGATTCAGGTCCTGTCACCCACATATTCTGCACCAGCAGCTGAGTTGCATTCAACAAGAAAAACACTGTCAAGAGGAGTAAACTGTTTTCTTCTTGCCTGTACAGGGCAGATGCAAGAAGCACATTCAACACAGCACATCTCTCATTTCATTATGACAATATACATCATCTACCAGCATATTTATTGCTTATATAGCTGTGAGTTTTTTACATCAAAAATTGATTTATCTATTGGATAATTAGTAAACTTCAATAATTGCAAAAACCTCTTAGCAATCAGTTGACATTTAATTAACATACAATAACTGTCTTATTAAATCTCCATTAAATACCTGTTAGAGTTAATTAAAACCCATGATTCCATGATTCCTGGGGAAACTACATTATAGTTAAACAATAAGCTGCCTGGAACGGAGTTGCTTGCTTATTTCTGTTGTAATGAGTTGCTCTAGTTTAAGGTAAGGACAATACTATATTTCAGATTCTAACACTTTGTAAAAACATGTAAAAACATGATATGAAAAACATGAATGAAAAAACATGAAATGTTCCAAGATTTTCAGCTGGACTCAGTGGCAAACCCTTTTTTTTCCGAAGATGTGTGTGTGAAATTCATGCCCCAAGCATGTCTCAAGTCAATAATGGCTCTTGTGTTGCAACAGATCTTTAAAAACCACGATAAACTTTTGTGTAGAGGGACAAATGAATAGCCCACTGTGTTCTTTTGTATGTTATTCTAATAAGACTATTTGGAATTTTGGTCTAAATTTGTTCCCTTATTCCCTGAGGCCTATTTTGCTGGCTTCTGCTAAGGTAGAAGCATCATCTTCTAGATGATCAGATAGACAAAAATTCCAAAAACTTCCAAAACATTAGGCAAAATAAATTATACTTGGGTTTTTCTTCTGCTCAACCCACTCAAAGATGTTAATGAAATAAAAAACCCCAACCAATTAAAGAAAATCCTAGCCTTTTCTTCTTTCAAGAGACAAAATTGCAAACATTTAGCACTGCTGTTTGATCTGCAGCACGTTAACAACTTCAAGCAAGTACAAGATCCTTTAAAATGGAAATCAAAAGTAATATCAAGTATAATAGCACTCATATTTGTGCATGTTGCTGCCTAAAGTAAATCAAAGTCAGAATAAAGTCAGTTCACAGAAAATATCATTAATAAGACTTTGGATCTACCTCCTTCTGGTTGACCTAGGCTTATAGTATTCAGAATTTCTCTTTTACATACAGGAATTTTCTGAACAGCTAAGCATATGTACAAAAGTGAAATCAAATGATTGCCTCAGACTTGACAGAACTGCTGAACTAAGAACCATGCACTGTCCTCTCTTAAAGGGCATCACCTTGAGAAGATAAATGTTTATAAATGTTGCTCTAGAAGTTAGTATTCTCTGCTATTGTCTATTATATATATCTATAGAGGTAGAAATAATGATCTTCAAAGATGTTGACTTTTGATGTTGATGTCACCTTTTATGCGCCCTTTACAAAACCCAGAAATCAGTACTCTGATTTATCAGAGCAGAAACATAGATTTATCCCTATCAACATAATAATGTGTCAAAAAAAGGGATCCTATTTTTGAAAACAACAAAACAGATACTGAAAAGGAAAACAAACTTATAGTCAGATAGATAATACTGGGTACATGTGAGTGGCTTACTCACAGTAATCTAGGGACAGATTCAGTTTATAATGAGAGCACACAATGCATTAGTTGTGAGTTAACTTTAGTCTGAGGCCCCTGAATAATTAACCTGCTTTGTTTTAATTCATTTAAATGTCCACATTCTACTGTTTATGAAATTGGAATGTGTCCTACAAAAAAATAAAGTCACACTGCTTCCAGAGTTGTACAGAGACCAATATGAAGAATGTTACTCATTACAAATCTTATGATTTAAGTATTTTGCTTACAACAAGAATTAGCATTGCCATTTAAAACAAATGTTGAGGGCAAGTATTTTATTGTAATTAAAAAAGAATAGAATTTGGTATTTTTACATTGACATTATATCCACTTTATTTTCTATAAAAATCTCATATAAACCAGGTTAGATTATTAAAATATATATACATACATAAAAATTGAATAAGTAATTTAAAATTAACAAATTACTGCACAATATCAAATGGCTATTATGTAAAGATTTGAGTGCAGCTAATAATACTGTAAATCACGATTACTGGTACTCTGCAACTGAAAAGGTACTATGCATATGTAAACAGAAACTAAAGTAGAGAGTATATGTTTACAAATTCAATTTTTCCAGTTGTACCATGAAGAATATTGAACATTTCTAGCATTCCACTTTCTGTTATTAGCCTCTTATATTTTAAACCACGCCTTTTTAATTCTCCTATATTTCTTCATGGCTGCATCTCTGCAATGTAAACTTGTTTCCCTAACCACTAAGAAATATTCCTACTGCTGGAAATTCATCTGTCATTTTACAAATCTTTTTCAAAGGAAGAAATAAAAGGTTGTCTCAGAGAAAGAAAATAACTTAGAAACAAAAATAGTATGCATTTTGCTCCCACTGGGACAAACCAAGTAATATTTACGCTGACATGATAAACAAAAGATCAGAAAGTGTTAGAACTAATGGCTCTGTAAATAGGAAATTCAGAAGAGAGGGATCCTGGTAGAATCACAAGAAAATTGTATCAATTTCCAGCTGCCAATTTTTATGAAACATCCTGATTTTTTAACTCTGTATTTGTAGAGCTGTGTATGATAGCAGCACCTCTGCCATCAGTATCATCATCTTTTTTTCATTATTGCCAGGATTTCTCCTGAAGAATTATCAACAGTTTCCTGCACAGAAACAAATAAGGCAGATTATGCAGAGGACATTTTCAATGACAGCTACATTTTGGAGAGCAGAGTAAAAGCAAATCCAGCATTGGAAGGAGTCCATCCTCCAAAGAGAACACACAAGTATCCTTATGAAGCACTGAAGTAAAGGGGACCTTGGACAGAGAAGACTAAATGCCCATTTCACAGTATTTTTTTCTCTCCAGCAGGACCAAAGGCAGGATAAAAATATGGCATAGGCAAGACACTACAGATGTATCAGAATGTGTGAGAATCAGACTTGTGCCTGGTGGATATACCTTCTACACACCTAGGCAAGCTATTTTCTAGTAAGGAGAAGACAAAGTAGGATACACCAAAGTAATTTCTGTTTACAACTTAACATTATGGCACAGCAGAAAAACAGCCTACAGCCAATCTAAGATGGGTTAAATATGTGAGCATCAGTAAGGTCAAGGTGTCTTGGTTTGAAAGATAGGTGTCTGCTAAGGAAGGCAGGAGCCTCCCTTGGAATGCATAATGTAACACCCTTCACTCCGAATTACTATAATTTTGAAATTAAGGGGCTTTCAGGCAAAGATATGAGAAATAGAAATAACAGTTCTTTACTAATACATATATACCAAGGCAAACAAACAATAATAACTATGGCAATAGTAACAACAAATAGAACTGGAAACCCAGTGACAGCCTTTCTGGCCGCAGGCACTTTCCCCTTTGGTGCAGTTCCGCTCACGGCCGGCAGGGGCGCTGGTGGCACCAGTGGGCAGGGCGGGGGCGATGGTTCCCCCGCGGCTGCAGGGGGCGCTCCAGAGCGAGCTTGGGGAGCACGCGGCAATGGCGGCTTGGCTGGGCCGGGAAGGGATGGGAGAAAGGCTTCACAAACCCCCTGGGCAGCCGATCCCGGTGCCCCAGCAGGACCCCCGGGAACAGCAAACTGGAATGGCAGGAATGAGCACAACATCCCGGGTAGTAGGTGAGATGTATCGAACTCCGGAGCTGCAGCAGGAACCCCGGGACCTCTTGGCAGGCAGGGGGTGCAGAGCTACAGTATAGCAAAGGCTCAGAGCAGCGGCAAAGGAACGGCGGGGGCAGGGCAGCGGCCGCCCGGCTGCCAGCAGGGAAGGGAAAGGCAGGCTTGGGATCCCGGGGTTTTTCCCTTGAGGCATTCTAGCAGATGGTGAAAATGTCTCTCTTTTAGTGAGGTAGGGTGTTTAATAGGGTCCCAGTGCAACAGCCACGCCTGCGAGCAGGGCTCCACTCATGGCAGAAGGAAGGCAGCAGAAGGCAGAACCCCCCAGTGGTGACAAATTCTCCCCACAGCGACCACAGCTTCTCTCCCCTCCGAATGCCAAGAGAACAAGAGACAGCTAGGGGCTGCCCAACCCCGTTTTCCTAGTCTAAATCTTACAGCATCTCTGCCTTCTAAGAAGCCCCCAGGTAAAAGAGAGAGAGTAGCCAGCTGCACCCCTCCCCTGAGCTGTGACTTCTTTTGTCTCTCTTAAGTATCCAGTTGTTATTGTCTCCTAGCAACACGTATGGGGGAAATTCCTTAAGAGACAAAAAACCCCCAAAGGACAGCTCTTAAAACCTCAACACAAGGGAAGAATGCACTTTAAACAACTGCAGATACTCAATGAGAAGTGGAAAATTCTTCTGAAATTCTGTCTAATTTATTTGAAGATAAACTGATAGCACCAAGTTTCTGAATATTTTCTTCTAAAAGCATCTCTCAAGTGATTATTCTCCATGAAGTACACTTTTTTGTTATTAACTCCCATTATTTCTGACAACTGAACTGATGGTACACATGCCTAACCCCGCCTCCAAACTGAAAACTCAGAATGGTGTGAATGTGCCCCCTTCTATGTGGACAGCTCTTGCTGGCATGGAGTATTTAATTTTGCTCTAGTTAGTGTATTATTTAAGAAATGCAAGTTGATTAGAGTCTGAGTTTCTGCCTTTTCTGCAGTGGTAGATGATTAATAAACACATACTCAGAACCAAAATGAAAAAACATGCAGTTGTGTAAAACCTTACAATGCAGTTTTGTGATGATCCTAGGTGGATACCATGTCTTCTCACAGCACTTAGAATATGATTAGAGTTGAACACTAAAGAAAAAAATTTCCCAGAACAAAACATGCAAAGATTACAATCTAAATACCATATTGTTAGCTGAACGAAATGAATGTAGAATATTGAATGTTTAAAATTGTGTTGAATTAGATAAGCAAATCCCATGTAGACTTTGTTAATGACTCATAATCAGCTAATAAGCTCATCTCTAGTAGAATAATGATCCATGGACCTGTTAGCTCATTTATCACTATGTTTTACAACACCAGCAAAGAAACTAATTAAATCCCAGCATCATTACACAGAATTCCTTTTAATAGAGATACAATGATGCACTAGAGGCTACAGATTACACTGCAAATTGTACCCAGAGATTCTGGACAGCAAGTTTTAATTAACACGTTAGCAAGAAGCTACCCACTTAAATAATAACTAACTAGGAAACATCTGCACACTCAAAAACATTGGAGGAAGGACAGAGTAATGAAAGGAGCATGATGTGAAGTATGGAAATGGTAGGTTTTTTCTATCTACAGCAAAAAACTGTTGCTGTTCACCAACTGCATTCATTATCCAACACAAATGAGAAGGCAGAACTCTGGCTCCAGATCAGTATTGAAGATACTGGCAGAGGCACGCATATCAGGTTATAAAAAAAAATAAAAATCTGTGCAGCATCAACACTAGGCCAGTGCAGCTGGAGCACCTCCCAGAATACAGTAAAGATTCACAAGGCACAAGTGAATCCTTAAGAGAAAGAGTACAAGAAGTTTTTATGTCATTTTGTTCATTGTGGGAGAGAAGACAGGTGTGTAACTTCCCAGATGAACAGCTTTCTGTTGTGCAAGCAAAAGAGTAAGAAGAACTTAAGAGACAGCAGAGAATGAAAAAAGACTATAGGGACTAAAGAATAGTCCAACACTGGTATTCAAAGGAAAGATGACTCTAAACTACTCTAATCATGGCAAAACAACAGAAAATAGTCCTTAGTTTAACCTTGTCTCAGGTTACAATGTAGGATGTAACCAAAAGTATGTATTCTATCACCATCTCTTAAAACCAGGTGGGCACTGTTCTTTGTCTCTTCCATGGCACATCCCTGATAACTCCCTCCTGGGGGATATCTTCTGTTAATGGGCCATGTAGCCTCACTGCATGACTCATAAAATTACATCATCCCATTGTGAGATGCTCCACCCAGGGGGATGAACCAAGCATTCCTACCTGGATATAATCTGAGGTTTGGAACACCACAGTCAGCCCTTACCTACTGGATTCCCAAAGGACAAGAGCTACATAACCACCACTGGACCTTCAGAGGAAGACCAGACCCTTCTACAGGATCACCGCTTTGACAGAACCATTTCTATCACTTCAAAGACGACTGCAGCCACCACTTAATTGGACTGCTACCACCACGCTGCCCGACAGCGTGTCAGGTCATATCCTGACTCTGTCAGTTTAAGCCAGTGTTTCTGTATTATTGCCTTATTATATGTACTAGTAAAGAACTGTTATTCCTATTTCTCATACCTTTGCCTGAAAGCTCCTTAATTTCAAAATTATAACAATCTGGAGAGAAGGGGGTTACATTTTGCATTCCAAGGGAGGCTCCTGCCTTCCTTAGCAGACACCTGTCTTTCAAACCAAGACGACCTTTTGCCTTGAACATCCCAATTTAGAGTAAGAAGCACACATAAATTCTGCAGTGAATCTGAGCCAAGCAACAGTGTTTGCAAGTATCTTTCAAATACACATGTAAAGGAATGTGCAACCCCCCAAATGGTGAGTTGTTGCTATGACTATTGAGAAAGTAATCAAAAAGGCAAGACTCTCTAGCAAAATACCTCAGGCTTTGTTGGTTTAACCTCCTTATTTCTGAGAATAGTGATTATTCAGTGAAACATAGGCACATCTGAAAATGCTTAACAGATCAGGTAAGTCAGACAATATTTTGAGATAGCTTGTAACATGGAACAATGAGTCAGTGAAAGTATGGCTCTCCACAAGAAATAATGATCAGACAACAGGCAAGCAAGATGGACTGAGTAAATTGCTCCATTCCTTTTGGATCCCTACCTTAAGACAGAATGTCTTACCTTCAGGAGGTATCCTCTTTCCAAACCACAAACAGCCCAGAACTCTACCTGAGAGCATGTGCCTAGTTTTTAGATGCTCAAATCAGAACAGAGAAATGCCATTCCAGTTATCTACAAATCTGGACTATTATGACAAAGGGAAACACTTTTTTCCCCAGTTAATATTTCCTATTTGAAACACAGTTTGAAAATACCTAAAAAAATTTAAAAGCTTCTCAGTGTATCTTTTTCTTTTCACAGCTGAATTAATTGAAAAGGAGAAGCAAATAGGATAAATCTGAGCTTGAGAATAAATCTGAGTTTGAGATGGATCTGTTGTAAAGTTAGTTCTCAAAGACTTCTGCAGGAATTTACTACTTAAGGGTGTAGCATTCAAAGAAATTGTCTATCAGAGAAACTCCAGCAGAATCACCAATGTCTTGTCGTGGATTCTTCTGAGATTTTTATTGTCTGATGAAATGTAATTAAAGATTAAAATTAAAGACTTGAAAGAACTGAAGTTGGTGTTCACATTATTAGGTGGTAAAATGCAGCAATGCTGTAAATATCCATTAGCCATTACAGTTCTCATTAGTCCCTAAAACCAACTCATTTGTGTCCTTAGACATGACAAACAAGTACAGTAAATGAGATAAATCTATCAACATATTCATTATGTGCAAAATCAGGGCTTCCATCATCATATTCACACAGTGACAATCAGTTAAATGCTCCTTCTGCAAGTAATAAATGTAAGAGTGTCTAGCCAGAGTGTAGAATGATGCATGGTGAAATAACCAAGACATCAGACATTTCAATTACACCTTACGGTAGGTTCATGTGAGGTTCAGGTCGGTATGAACTGTCAGAATTGTTCAGCCAACACTAAGTTTTATACAACATACTGATTTAACTTAAACTGCTGTAACTTATAGTTATTTCAGAACTGAGGGCTGTCAGTTTGTGGAATTTGATGGAGACTTCTGGTTGTGTAAAGAAACCTCAGTAGATCACTTAAGGGCTGGAGACACATCTAGGTGCGATACAGCCCATCACAGTGCACTAGTAAGAACACTGCACACTGGTGAAGATGCCAGTGTTAGACCAAGGACTGTCGCTTTGGCCACTGGCCGCCCGGAGGCCTTGGCAGGCGACAAGGTCCGGTGTCCCGGTCAAGGGAAAAGAGAGCACCTGCCCTGTCAGCAGCTGGTGGCTCCCTGCAGGAGACCCACTAGCAGGCAGGCTGCAGCACCGCTGTTGCCAGGCAACGGAGAGGCAGAAAAGGGCCGAGGGACCTCTTACTTGTGCTCAAAGTTCCAGCTTTATTGTCCCGCGAAGAAGCAACAAGGTAGCAGGGAAACAAGCTGAAGGGCGAGCGCCAAGGAAAAGGCCAGGGGAGGGGCCCGAAGCCCCTTTTTAAGGGGTACCAAAAAGGGGAGGAACAAGGGGTACAGACCAATAGGGAATTGATGGGGAATGACAAGTAACAAATCAGGGAAGTACAAAGGAGGGACTTACAAATAGAAACCAATCAGCAACCGAAGAGAAAAGAACTTTCCAGACCAGATTGCATATGCAACAAAGGTAATGAATAAACATGACAACAGGTAACCAATAGGGAACGGGGAACAGAAGAAGGGTCTGGAAAGAAGGGAGGAGATGTCGCTGTCGCAGGGGCAACACCCAGTGGGTGGCGGCTCTACTCCCCCGACCCGCCCTCCGGGTCAGAGTCATAGGCGGGGAAATCCACCCACTGAATGCTGTCCAGCCGCGAAGTGGGCTGGGCCACCGCAACAAAGGACCATTTTGCAGCAAGAGATACTGAAGCTCCAACCACTACCAACCACATTCTGAGTATAGACACATACTTTTTCATATGAATATCTCTACTTACCAGCTATTTTTCATTCTTCTTTCTTCCATCTTCTCTGCACCTTTGCTTTTGACAAAACTCTTCTGAACTCTTTTGACAAAAGCCTGTAATTAGATAATTTTCCTGTACATCTGGTACTTTCCACGAATGTCTTTATTTTTTTAACATTATGCATTCACCTTTTCACAGCTACTTTTCACAGTTCTCAGCTGAGAGGAAAACTCCACAGTGTTTTGCTGAAGTGCAGCATAGTCAGAAAAGCAAAACTACTGAATTAGACAGAAACCAACAGTGCTAATAATAATGCCACTGTTTAAATCAATAGTATGACCTTGCCCAGAATACTGGTTTCATTTTTGTTTGCTTTATCCCAGAAACAGAGCAGGAAGAGAAAGAATTCAAAGATAGATCCCAAAAATGGTGCCAGGCCAGCAGGAATTAACTGCAAGGCATAATTAGAATATGGGTCTGTTTAGTTCAGGAGAAAAAAGATCTCATACAGTTATGCAAAAAACCCAAACTGCATAAGGATTAAAACAAGAGTTCCCACTTGCTACATCTGGGAATACAGGCACATGATAAATAAATCTGAAAAGCAAGTAGTAGTTTTATTGAAATCATTAAAAAAAACCTGGAGGTTGGGGAATGAATGGAATTACACATAAAAATCCAGTAGGGCATAACACAAGAGGTATTGCTGTATATAAAGTAAACATCTGCAAATGAAGAGCTGGTAGCACCACTGATGTGATGACTCAAAAATAATTTAGACACCACAGCCATGCCAGGCTAAATGATTGTTCTAAGAGATTTGAGACAGATATGAATATGGCCTCTAAAACTATTCTACCTTATCAGTTTAGGAAAGGGTTTGGCAATTCCACAGGTGTAGAAAGCATATTCTGTAGCCCTCTCTATAAGGATCAAGATGGTGATCTCCTCAGACCTGGTGCATCAGGCTGGTACCACTGACAGCACAAACGAGACTCTGCCTCCTGGTTCCCATGACTGCAAGAAATCCACATGATGGATGTTTCCGTGTATGTCCATAAGCTTCTCCTCTGTGTTCAAATGGGAAAGCATAAATTGGATTTTTGCCATTCTTTGTACAGTGGGATCTATTTTAAATGCATACCGTGGTTTAGAAGATATTTCAAAAATACCACCCACGTTTCAGAATGGTCTTCTTTAACTGGATGATCACAATTTCTACACCTTGTCTACCACCAAGTCTCTTGCAACAGCAAGGGTTCTAGCTACACCAGCTTACCACAGGATGAAAAGTAAGTTCTGAATCAAAAGCAAACATGTAGTCATTCTGAATCACTTCAACACTATGTACTCCAGCAGTAGTAGAAAAAATCTTTTCAAGCAATACTGTGACCTTACTGCCCCCTATTCTGAAGCTTAGAAAATTACAACATTCCCTTAACCATATCATTTGGCAAGTTGAATGAACTGTTCAGCAGGGACAGGAAAGAATTCCTCTGAAAAGAAAATGGCAGTGGAGATGTGTTTTTTCTTAGTTCCTTAAAAACTTTCATTCGTACATGCCATCTCTATTCCCTGATGTAGAGGATGTGGCCACTTTATGCAGAAAGTACCCCGGGGATTGAGTTAATTTTTATCCTGAACTAGTCTTTGGAATAAAAGGCTAGCAACATCCAAACGCAACCAGCTAGATAGACCCAAGAGGCACAGGGTGTATCACTCAAACACTTTCTATAATACTGGAGTATTTTTTATTTTTCTCTTCTTGATGCATAGAGAATATATTATATAGTCATTCATGCACTAAAGACTTCAGAAAAAGTCCAAGACACATACTTACTTGGGGAGGGCAGGGAAGAGGGAAGCAAATATGGGAAAATGTATCTCCTAGCATGTCAGCTGCATCTGGCATTTCTTTTTTCTCCAACACTCTGGGCCCCTTGTCATCATCAGTTCACATGGCCAAAAAGTAACAGGTTAGTACATGCTGCAGCAGAGGCATCATCTGAGAAATTTAACTGAGAACATACAGGACTTTTTCTCTTGAAATACCGAGTGCTCTACATGTTTAAAGAATTGAGGGCACCCAGCTATTTATACAGCAAGAATGGGATTCAAGATCACAAGGCCCATATTGTGTAACAGACCTGGATATTCATACATACGTCCACATGCTCGCTCTATTTCAATCTCCCAGCCAGCTTATTGGACTCCATCTGGAAACTGACTAGTTTATTCTACTTGTTATTAGAGGAAACAATAACCCCAAATTTAGCTATTGTTTATTCTTTATGTTCAAACTCAATTGTTATGAACACAGTGTTACCAGAGGAGAACTATCTCCATTTTATTGAACATATTCTTTTGAGCGGAAAAAAAAGAACCATCAACAAACCAAACAGCCCTTTCCCCACAAAAAGCATTCAAGTCTTGCATCGGCCTCTTTTATGTCTATAACAGAATCCTCAGCCTCTAAACAATGAATGTGAAATAAGTGAACAATTCCAAAACACACACTGGCATTTGCTCAGCACACTGTTCAGACCCTGGCTGCATGAGTACCAGGACCAGGAGAATATCTGTAAGAGTCAACAGGTGCATTTAATATTGTGATTAATCAGAATAACATTGCCATTATAGGGTTATTTCTTTGTAAGTGTATTTCCTTTGAGGCACCTTCAGGTTTCAATATGGCAATTCTTCAACCCTGGTTTCCTTTTGTCCTATTCAAATTACACCAAGTGGAATGACATCACTATTGTTGATTCTACTGCCAGATAACTGACACAGAAACTTTACTGATTTCCACAAATCATGGTAGCAACAACTGATTTTATACTCATGTCAAATTGTTTTTCATGTTTAAAACAAAAAGAATTTTAGCTTTTGAATAAATGCAATTTTTTCCACAAAATCTAACATAATTTTTTAATAGATAAACCAGTTCTCACACTCTCTTCCATCAAAAAAGTCTTAAATTTTAAGTACAACTCAATCCTAATGCACAGTTAAGTGAATTAATGCCAAGGTGACTAGAATGCTTGTAATAATGCATGATTTGGGGGATGAACAATGACATTTGTTGAAAATACTTTCCTTTTAGAAGTTTTCTTTGTTTTCTGTTTCAGAGTTATTCCTCATAAAGCAAATATCCCTCCCCTTCTCTGCTCCCAGGCTCACATATTTTACTTACGTTTCTTACACACAAAATTTTCTATGACAGTTATTCCACAAGGAAGAACTTCCCAAATAAAGTAAAGCACAAACAAATTACTTTTCTTATATCAAAACGTATTAGGCAGACCTCACACTCTCTTTGTTGGATTTTGAAGGGGATTCTGGAGGAACAACGAAGCTTAGTTTTTGAGCAAAGGTAATTTTGAAAGGTGGAATCACAGCTTATGAAACTCTCCAGAGAATTTTCTTGATGCAAAGCTAAGAAGACTTTGTGATAATTTCTTAGGAGCTGGCCTCATTCCAAGTTGTATTTTAAACACAGATTATAAGGCAAACACCATCCCCCACAAGTATTAAGAAAGAGGAAAATAACAGAATGGGGGCTGCAGAAATGGTCTCTATTGTGGGACAAAAACCTGTCAATCAACCAAGTTGACAGGCATCAGAGATTGACAGACAGGCCCTCTCTCTTGACTTCAGTTATCTAGGGGAATGGGAAAAGAGTCTGCAAGAACACGTTAAATTGCCAAAGTCATTACCAGTCACCAATTACCAAAGAAAAGATAACAAGATGTATTTTAGAAAAATCGATGCAACAACATGCATTTCAATAAAGCAAGTTTTTCAGAACTTTAGAAAACAAAATGAACTATTTAGGGAATATATGACGGTTTTTTCATAGAATACCAAGCACTTTACTGTGTCAGCAGGCTTTGGAGATTCATCACTATTCTCCCTATATTTTGTATGAGGTCCAGAGGTCAACCAAAAAATATGTCCCTTTGTCTCTTCTTAGTCTTAACCCACAGAAAGAAAGTAATCTCTCTATCCCAATGATTAATTCTAGGTTCTGTGCTTGGAAAAACTAGAGTCCAAACAACATTTTGGTTCCCAAGTGCATTTGTTCTAGTTACAAGAGTAAATTCTATTATGTGTTAATAAATTACTAAGAAAAGACAAAGGGAGCTTGGTATTTTCTGCCAGATTTGATTTTTTTGTTCACCCAGGCTGAAAAGGCCCCTTATGAATTGTGTTGGGCCCACTGCAACACCTTCAGACAGGCTGCCTAATCTTGGGAGTACCAGATTTCTCTCACATTACTCTACTCCAGATTTTTCTGTAGTCATGACCTAAATCAAGTGGAATGAAATTTATTCTGACACAAAAATTAAGAAGCCAACAACTAAGGCTCTAAGAAAATAAAGTCTTTGCTGTGACATAAGGAGGCAGCCCCCTTGTTTATGTCACCTTCCTTCTGCCAGCACAATCAAGAGAAAAGCAGGACAACCCTTCTCAACATAAATAAAAATGTTCACTTACTGGGAATTTAAGTGTACTTGCCTTCAGATTTTCCAAGCTCTCATGACAGTAATTAAATATCACTGCCAATATGTTGAGCACATAAAATGAACTAATTTTTTCTAGATTGCTGCCCACTCATTTTTTGTTGAAGTATTCCAAGTGCTTTCCTTCTTTTAATTTATCTGGCTTTAGGTGGTTCACTTTCAGGAACTGCTTCCACTTTCAGTGGAAACAAAAGGAGGTTTTCTACTACTGCTGATCCAGCTGTGGTCTGCAAGAACACTGGATCCACAGACAGCACTTCAAATGGGTCCTCTTAGGCATCATCTCTCCCTCTCTCCGTGTCCAATAACACACAACATAACCCACATCTCCTTCTGCACCCTCCATTATGGCCCATGCAGGAAAATATGGAAACTGCTGTTCCAGGATTTATTTGCACATCTCTTGGATACCTCCTTAGGATTGTGGGGACTTCTATTAATCTTTCTGACTTACATAACTTTTGTGGCTTTTTTAAAGGAAGAAAAATTAAACTGCAATCTAGTTTGATGATCCCACATGCATCTTATACCGTTAAATTCCTGCAACTCCCTCAAATAGCTCTCTTGGACAACATACAGTAAAGAACTTAACACTTCATCTCAAGAGCCACTTGTATTTGTGCCACAAATCAGACCATATCTCTGTGCTTTCAATGAATTACAGAATTATAAACTGAGTTAGCTTGTGTACTAGTTTGAAAGCAAACTAGTGAGAGAGTCCAAGTCAGAAACACAATTCAATAGGAAAAATAAAATAAATGCAATAGTGCAAAAAAAAAGAACAATCCACTGACAAGGTCAGAGCACAAACCTGACCCCCTGATAATCAGGGGGTTGGTAACAGTCCAATTAGATGGTGACTGCAGTCCTCCTAGAGTGATGGTTCTGTTGAACCATCCACTGGTCTTCCTTGGAAAGTCCAGTGGTGTAGATCTTGTCCTCTGGGACCCCAGCAGGTAAGTGTGCCTCTACTGTTCCAGGCCCCAGATTTTATCCAGCTGGGGATGCTTGGTTCCTTCCCCCTGGGCGGAGCATCTCACAATGGGATGGTGAGTCATGAGGCAAGGCACTGATGGGCCCATTAACAGGAGATAGTCCAGGTGTGAGTTATCTATGAGTCATTATGGCAAGGCATTGTTGGGCCCATTAACAGAAGCTAGTCCAGAGGGAGGAGGCAAGGAACATTGCTACACCTGGTCACAACAGCTCATGGTAATAGAATACACTGTAACCCAGGACAGCTTGGCATGGAAGGGACCTCTGGAGGTCATCTAGACCCCATCTCAGCTCAAAGCAGGTCTAATCAGATCAGCTTGCTTAGGCATCTGTGAGAAACTACTCACTCTCTTTAAAGTTTTAACTGTTTATTAACTGATAATAGGGGACAAATGATAATAATCATCTAACCAAAGCAGAGAGATACAGCACTGGGTGTGTGACCGCAGACAGGGTGCAGCCAGAGGCACACCCTTCAGCTAAGGGATACAGTTTTTATACCCAGGGGTAGCTCCTCCCTAACTCTGCCCCCTTGCAGTGTTTTCATTGGCTTGTTGTCTCCAGGGTCTTCTTATTGGCTCGTTGTTTTGTGCAATAGGGGTTTCCCATTTATCCTTTTATGTTAAGAATGTTAACACCCACACTCCCTTTTTAGAAGGGAATTACATCATCTATTTACAGAATTTTACAACCAACGGATTTAATGGTAATTCTAACGAACTCATCAACAATAAACTCATTTCCATAAAACTCTCATTAACCATTACAAAAGCCAACCTTACTAATTGCATTTATAACAGTATCTGACTACTCAAATGTTGTGAACATCTCCAAGGATGAAAACTTACTGACAGGGTTAGGAAAAAAAACATTAACGAAAATATTTTACTGTATCTAAGTGGAATGCTCCATGTTCCAAACTGTGCCCATTGTCTCTCATCCTACTGTTGTGCACCCTTAGCAAGAGTGTCCCTCTGCCTTCGCATAGCTCTTGACTCTCTAGTATTAGGACAAAAATATTCAGAACTCTTACTTTTACAGGGAAGGGGGGGAAAAATACAGGAAGACTGAAAACGCCTTGTGAAGATCTCCCAGAATATACAACTTAAGAGCTAAAAATTACTTAACTAGCTAAATTAATTAGCTGAATCACAGATGGGGGACCATAATGCTTCCATATTTCTAACAGTAACCTTGCACAGATGTGCATTCAGAAGAATGTGAACATTAGTTCTCCTTAACACCAGAAAAATACCTCTATAGTGAGCACCTAAATCCTACTGAAGATCTATTTTGTTGGCTTAACCTTGTACTGGTCATCTCTAGCAGAAAGATGTCTCAGGAACTTTATGGCCTTGAGGTGACCAGCTCCTTATGGCACGAATGGCTCTGATCATCAAAGGGGAAGCCATCTCTGACACTTAGTAGTAAAGCTGGACAAATGTCAAAATCAACATCCACTCATACTGAAGAATAGGAAGGTATCAATCCTGAAAATGCTTTCTATTGATCTTTTTTCATAATTTTCATTACACATTTATTTTTAATGAAACAGGTGGAATATAGACTAATTTCCACTAGCATGTTGTTGGGGTTTTAGGAGTTGTCCTTTGGGGGTTTTTTGTCTCTTAAGGAATTTCCCCCATACGTGTTGCTAGGAGACAATAACAACTGGATACTTAAGAGAGACAAAAGAAGTCACAGCTCAGGGGAGGGGTGCAGCTGGCTACTCTCTCTCTTTTACCTGGGGGCTTCTTAGAAGGCAGAGATGCTGTAAGATTTAGACTAGGAAAACGGGGTTGGGCAGCCCCTAGCTGTCTCTTGTTCTCTTGGCATTCGGAGGGGAGAGAAGCTGTGGTCGCTGTGGGGAGAATTTGTCACCACTGGGGGGTTCTGCCTTCTGCTGCCTTCCTTCTGCCATGAGTGGAGCCCTGCTCGCAGGCGTGGCTGTTGCACTGGGACCCTATTAAACACCCTACCTCACTAAAAGAGAGACATTTTCACCATCTGCTAGAATGCCTCAAGGGAAAAACCCCGGGATCCCAAGCCTGCCTTTCCCTTCCCTGCTGGCAGCCGGGCGGCCGCTGCCCTGCCCCCGCCGTTCCTTTGCCGCTGCTCTGAGCCTTTGCTATACTGTAGCTCTGCACCCCCTGCCTGCCAAGAGGTCCCGGGGTTCCTGCTGCAGCTCCGGAGTTCGATACATCTCACCTACTACCCGGGATGTTGTGCTCATTCCTGCCATTCCAGTTTGCTGTTCCCGGGGGTCCTGCTGGGGCACCGGGATCGGCTGCCCAGGGGGTTTGTGAAGCCTTTCTCCCATCCCTTCCCGGCCCAGCCAAGCCGCCATTGCCGCGTGCTCCCCAAGCTCGCTCTGGAGCGCCCCCTGCAGCCGCGGGGGAACCATCGCCCCCGCCCTGCCCACTGGTGCCACCAGCGCCCCTGCCGGCCGTGAGCGGAACTACAGCAAAGGGAAAAGTGCCTGCAGCCAGAAAGGCTGTCACTGGGTTTCCAGTTCTATTTGTTGTTACTATTGCCATAGTTATTATTGTTTGTTTGCCTTGGTATATATGTATTAGTAAAGAACTGTTATTTCTATTTCTCATATCTTTGCCTGAAAGCCCCTTAATTTCAAAATTATAGTAATTCGGAGTGAAGGGTGTTACATTATGCATTCCAAGGGAGGCTCCTGCCTTCCTTAGCAGACACCTATCTTTCAAACCAAGACACATGTCTGTACAGTGCCTTTGGAGGCAAATTTGCTGACAGGGATCACTATAAAGCAGCCACACTTTAGTTTAGAACATTCAGTAGCTCCCGGCTTCAAGGGGACCCATATTTAGCAGCACATTTCAGACCTGTAGCACAACCTTTGCTAACACTTGAGACTTGTTTGGAGGATCGTAATTTACACTCTTGATCCTCTGCAGTCTCCATACCCAGGCAGGCTGACATTTGACTTATGTACCTCTGCCTTCCTGCAGAACCCTCCACACCAGATAATGTGATTGAATCAAAACTACTTTCCATACAATTATAAAACATTACAGACCACAGCAAAAAATGTGGAGCCTCCAAAGCAGCTCAAAGCTGATTAATTTCTATTACTAGTGAAAGAAGAACCACTTAACATGTCTTTTCTTGTTTAAATTATCATTGACAGCACCTGGGGTTTTTGTTATTTTCTTTTTTTACTCCTGGGAACTCCTGTTACAATACTAGGATTGTTAAATTCTGTATGACTGTAGAATTTATGACGATAAAGCAATTACCATTACAAAAAAAAAATCCCCGGTTACAATTACAGCAAAAAGAAAAGAGTTATGGTGTTCTGTTAAATCATTCACTGATGCATTACATATTTAGTTAAACCTTCTAGTTGTGAAAATTTAGGGCTAATTGGCGTCACTGCATTCAGTAATTAATTACTTTGTTTCATTTATGGATACTTCATCTATATAAGTATAGATACTTCATCTATATATATTATTAAGCAATAATGCAACTTAATAAGCAGCAAATGTACAAGCCCTGTAGCAACCATGTAATCAATATAAATGACCAACAGGAGAAAGCGTAATTCCATAAAGCTTTGATTACCATTCACAGCAATGGCAGAGTTAAACCTGTGTTCAGAAGCAGCTTCTGACAGAGAAATCTAACACTGTCTAGCAAGAGTTGGTTTTGCTGGCAGAGAAGAATTGTGAGTGTGGCCTCTGTTAGAGGGCACATTTCCTTGGTATTTTGTACCAAAAAATCATTAAAAGTATTTAATGAAAATTATAAACCACGAAAAATTCTACCTAAAAGTAGGATTGAAGCTGTCTGAACTGCAGCATTGCCTTCTCTGGAAGAACCATGCTATACAGAAAGAACCAAGGGAATGATCTTTTCTGGACTGGGGACCTACCTGAAGTAGCTCACTTCATCAATATATGCCTGATTATGGTACACAATTTTATATTGCCTTTATTTAAATATGCAGAGTTTTGCATTTTTCAAGACAATCTCCTCTGCCACCTGCTTCTCAAATCTGTCATGAAGGAAAATACCCATTTTTTTATTAAAGATTTAGATGTTAAGAAACAAATTTCATAACATTTTTTAGTTTAAATTGATTACCTTCTACTGGCTCTTTTTCACTTTCCCCATGGTTCAGGCTCACATTTCAAAGCTACCTGATCTCTCTGTAGGATGTCTCTGTGAATATTTATTAACAAGACTGCAGGAATTACCCTCTATGTTAATCATCTTCTGTCAAAAAATGAAGGCAAGCAAGCAACCAACTCCAGCTGTGGAGCAGTCAATAGATTTGCTTTTCTTAATTAATTTAGGAATTTCTAAGTCAACTTTCCCCAGTAGTAAGAAGCTTTTCCACTGTTCTTTAATGCAAAGATCACAAGAAGAGAGCCTGTAAGATAGGGAGTCTAGACCAAAGTACCATGTGTCCATCTCTCACGTCCTCAGACAACTAACTTTGGTTAAAATGAATAATATTTCACAATTGCTATCAATGTACAACTAATTTTAGGAAATGTAATTAAAACAAAAATTTTACCTGTTATTTTCTGCTATGTTTTTCTATTGCAATAAAAAACCAGTCTGGACCATGGTAAATACTGTGTGTCCTGCAAATCCAGATGGAATTTGTGCAGAAGTGCAGAAGGAAGTGCAGAAGGAAGATAAATGAAGAGAATCCAAACAAACAAAACCCTTAAACCCCTCAACTAACATAAAAGATAACCAATAGATTCACGCTCCAATATGAGTCTTGCAGGGCAGAAGAAGTTAATGTTGGAATTTCAGATTTAATCCATTCCTAAGCAGGAAGAGCAATCACTTTGGCCTTAACCTCAGCTTTGAAAACACTGTTCTGCATACATGCTGTTTCAACATTTCTGGGTTGCAATTCAGCATCAAATAATCAATATTCAAGCCTGTTCCCCTTGCAGTTTCCCTGACATACCAGTCTGAATTCCACCTTCTACAAGAGCGCTGACACCATTTGAAATTGAAGAACAAATTTTGCATATCTCCATGTCTCAGAGAACATTTTTATGCAATACAGATGATATGTTACGAATTTTTGCAAGTTCTTGGTATATGCACACCAGTTTCCATTCTTTTGATTGCTGTCACTACTTCCTGTGTTTCCCAAACAGGAACAGGAATGCAGTACTGTAAATGCTACACACACACAAAAATTCAGATACTGATAGAATTCCCCATTTCAAGAAACATTTGCATGGTTAAAGTAGTTGTCTCTGTAGGACAGTTTTAGCAGAATTTTTGAGAATATTTTCTCCACTTTTGGTGCAGCAGAGCTGCCCTGATCAGAAATCCAAACATTTTCTGCTGTTTTAAAACTGATTTCTGGTACGATGATAGGTATATCATCTTTTTATATGTGGCATATACTGGAGGCAATCTGCAAATATAATTCCATGAAAAATTATTTTATCTTCATTCAGATAAGCTCTCTGCTATCTAGAACATTGCTATAATGCCTAAATCTCGACTGGGAGTTCATTAGCAAAAATTCTGCATAACAGAAACGTATTTGAAAATATATTTAGACAGGTGTAAAAGAGATGGGATTTATCATCTCTGTTTTTTCTATAAAAACGTCTCCAGCATACTCAGAAAATGAACCATAAGAGTGATGCCTGAAAGATAGGCTGGAAATAAATCTCCATAGACCGATGCCTATAGAGCAGGTATTTGTTTATTGCAGCGCTGGTGCTGAGGGGGATCTCTCCTCCTAACTCACCCGCCTTTGTCAGGTGTGGTGGTATATTTATACAGTAAAATTCTGCTTAATGTTGCTATGTCATTACAGCATCATCACATACATGCCAGAACTAATTTACATAGCATGATCTCATAGTTTTTAGATAATTCTTTTCACTGCGCATGCAATTCCCCAGTTCGGGGATCTTCAGGTTATTTGATGAAGGCTTCTAACGTCTTCTTCGCACTTGAACTTTTCAACTTTGTCTTCGGGGCATGCGCAGTTGCGATGCTCTTCGGTCCATCTGGTCTTAACCAGCTTAAATTCTTTGTTTTGTGGATAATTGGCTTTGGCTTGCCAATTTTTCATTAGTACTACACTTATTTATCTCTAAAGCTATACACCTGGTAAGTTTTTATCTCTTTTCTTTTTCTCTATTCTGCATATAAGCAACTAGTTAACTATATTCTAGCCATTACATTGTATCTGTTTATTCCTATTAGATTATATGGGTATGAAAAGTTATGATTCAGGTTATAAGCATCAAGTTACAGGTATAGAAGTTATGATTCAGGCTATGTAAGTAAAAGCTATGATTCAGGCTGTATAAGTATAGAAGGCTATGCTTCAGGTTATATTGATATTCTTCAAGTTATATTGATAAAAAGTCATGAATTTGGTTATATTGGTATTAAGGTTACATAGATATCTTATAACCCAAGGTATATAAGCACTTTGTTGTTGTGACCTGAGTTATATAGACATCAAGAGAGTAAGATTTATTCTATTTTACTGCAAAATCCTACTTCAAAATTTTCAAGACTTTTCATGTCCTCGTTTTGCGACGATAGTACATTTCCCAGATAAAAGCAATTACAAACTGAATGTCCTAATTAAACATGGCAAAAATCATGCTTTACAGGGACAATCTAGAGAGGTGCAGTGGCAATTATGTTTTCTGTGTTCACTGAGCACATAAAGAGCTTAGGAAAGAAATCAGCAAGACAAGGCTATGCTGTAGCTTCCTCCAGAGATGTACCCAAGCTGCATTTTTTCCCACCCACTTGGGAAAAACTGGTAGCATTGAAAGCATCTGTGACGGTTTCCTGTACTGTGTGACAAAACAAAACAGATGCTTTTAGTGTAAAACAAAAACTGGACTAGTACCTTTTGTGTACGTGCATGTCTGCAGCTAAACCTGCACCAGATGTCCCATTCTGGGTTGACTCTGGCTCCCACTCAGCCAACTGAAAGACTCCTCATAGTTTTCAGAAACACCACTAGCTGCTGACAACCATACTCAGCCTTCTTGTGGAGGACAAACAGCTCAGCATGGTCAAGTCAGAATGTGTTGGCAAATACCAGTTTTTCTTGTCAAAACAAAACTCTGACAACATCAGTGACTAGTACTGGGGTGTCTGCAAATATTCCATTTTGTATTCATCATTTTCTAAAATCACAAGAATTCCCATATGTCATTACAGTTGAGTAGAGAACCACTATAACTCTTGGCACAGTGGCGCTTAACACAAGGTTTCTGACTACTCTACCCTTTCTCATTCCAGGGGTTCCTGTATATGTGGTGCTACCCCATGGCTCCCCTCAGCAGTACAGAAATAGTTAAGGTCACAACAGAGTGCTGCTATGTAAAGGAGAAATTTCCCTGTCCTTGCCTAAGTGAATGTCTGGGATTAAACTGACAGCCCACCTTAGTGATGGTGGAATAATTGGTTGTTCAGCTCTGTCCTTGTCAAGCTCTGACAGTTCTGCAGATGTCCTGCTCGGCTCTCCAAAGGTTAGCCTCAGCTGAAGCTAGTGTTCATTAATCATTCCTTCCTGACAGGACTCAGAGCAGCCCACATCTGCCACTCTGTCCCCCTCAATCCCTGATGCACCTAGCTTGTGTGTAATCACTGATGGTTTTCTTAACAGGATACCTGATAAGGGAATATGCATTTAACTATGAGACTCATGGTGCTGCCTTCTTTCTTGGTAATTCTTTCAGCAAAGGACAAGTAATACTAATTTGGTGTCTTTGTTCAAGACAGGCTTGTACAAAAAGAGTGAAACGTGGACTGGGTGTACAAGAAGTACACAGTATAACGTTGTTTTAATAGTGTCTATAATGCCTTCACATAATAATTTTCCATCTCGTACCATAATCACATTGAAGATGGAAGCCTCACTAACCTTGCACACTTACATGGTGGCTCCCTACAGCTCCTGAGTTGGAAGAAGTAGAAAAAACCCCACCATGAACAGCTGGGGAAAGAAAAGCCTCAATACAGTCTTCCGATGTTGTAATTTTTTCCAACCACTGGATCTCTCTGGGCTATAACATCTGCTTCACTGTCTCTTTGTGGAGACAGTGACTGAAAAATCCCATCACCAGCTCTGCTTTAACCTAGAAGAACTGGATAATTTTCAGAAGTTCACACAAGACTAATTTCTTTGAAGCATTCTGACTGCTTTTACCAGAACCTGTGTAACCCATGATTACCATGCACCTTAGAAAAATCAGAGAAACACTAAGACAATTCCCAGTAATTTCAAGTATACACCAGAATTTCAAGTGTGCCCCAAAATAAACTATACATCTTGCAGTTACACAAAACCACAAATATATTGCTGATGACTCTTGAGTAAATTGGAATAACTATCCGCACACAGACTGGCAGCGTATTATAGTTGCCAAGATTGTGTAAGAAATGAAATAATTGACCACTTCAAAATCTTATTACAAGATTGCCCATGACTTTTCCTAGCCTGCTGGTGTTCATATGTGAGCATTGCAGGAATCATCATTTCAAATAATTGATTAACTGTCTAGTCTACAAAGTTTAAAAAGGAGCAAACAAGGACATTAAGTGATTAGCATTCTTCCATTTAATTTGCAAATCCTGTCTTCACAGCTAAAAAGCCAAATGCCTCAGGCTACATTTCAGGCAGACAGATCCCAACAAGCCTGACAGTAGAAAGAAGGTACTACAGAGGCACATAACTGACATGCTGGATTAAAGCAATCAACACATTGACCATTAATCACGACTGAAGGCTTTACAGTGCACTTAGAGAATGGCAGTGGGCCTGTTCTAGAAGGTAGTAGCAGTGATGCTGAATTTCAAACTGCTGAGCCAACCCACTAATGTGATTTGGTCAACTCAAGCCGTTATAGCTGCAGATCTTCAGTTAACTCAAGTAAATCTTGGATTTAGATGAAAAGAGAAAAATATAAGTAATGGACTGCCTTTCAAGTTCCACAACGCTGACTTTACTAGGGAAGCCTAAGTAATCAAACCAAGTCTAAATTATGTACTCATAACCAGAGTCTTTATCATGTATAGCTCTTCTCCCATTGCTCAGCTGACAATGATACTCTGTGGTGCTGCCTCCAATGGATATATCAAATTTAACATCTGAAGAGCAGGAAAAGTTATAACCACTTGCAAACCATTTTGATTCCCTGCAGGATTGAGAGTGCTTGTCAGTCACAGAAAGGTGTGTGCTCCATTGCTGAATGGCACATAACATGTGAAAACTATGTTCTATCAGCTACAGCAATAACCTCATTGTTGGGGACTGCACCAAAAGGACACATAAAAGAAGCTTATAGGATAAGGGATTAAAACACTGAAATGGATGAGGACCAGTTCCATTGCTTTATGAATTATTTTCTCATTCCTGTTCTCCCTATGCATTACAGTAGTACCCAGTTAATGAATCACTCAAATGGAAAACAAAAAGTTGGGAAATGACTGAGAACAATTTTGAAACCGAAGGAACAGATCCAGTAGAATATGGCTACAATTGTGTCTATAATCATTAAGCAACAGTCAGACTTGAAGTGTTCACTATGATCTATGTGCATGTATAACCAAAAGACCTCCTCCTAACAAAGGATGTACAACCTATCTCCCTGATTTTCCTTGAACCTACTGATTCAATCAGTATTAATGATCAAATTAGTAAGACTTTTTTTTTAAGTCAGTGAATACTGCATTTCTGTCATGCTTAAACAAGGATTCTACAGGCTACTAAACTACTTGAGCAGCTGCATTAGATTATCTAGTATTCCAGAACAAAATATTGTCATTTATTCCTGTATTCTCAATGGCAGCTACAGAAAATAAGGAACAGTATTTCTTTTTTTGAAAACTAGCCTCGTCCCTGTCTTTCCATTTCCTGTATATATGCTCCCCCACCTCACCACACACTTCACTTACCCGTAAAATGGATTTGCAACACCGACATACCTGAACAAATTTTTAAATTCTTAGACTACAGATAAGTAGACATATCTGTACAATTACTTTTTTTATTGTGCTCCCTCTGCTGGCTCTGAAAAAATCACTGCTGGAAAAAAACTATTTCCAGAACTACACTGATGCCTGAGCTTACCAATACACAAAAACTGGACATTGAAAATGCCACAATATTTTGGTTTAAGGTTCTTAAAATTCAGAGAAAGAGACTTCTGTGTTTTTCCAAAGAAAAAGAAGGACAATACCAAGAGCAAGGTGCTACCTAAAGATTAGGAAAACTTTAAACAACTGGAGAAACAACACTCTCTTGCATAGCAGCAGAAAGTTGCTTCACATAGGGCAAAGAATTAAGATAGCAGGAAAGAGAGACTCCTCTGGCAGTTGTGATCTCTGTAGAGATGGAGTTGAACGGATAAAGACTCCAGAAGGTGTTAAGTGAAGAAAAGGGAAAAACAAATATTTATCTGATATGGTATCCCTTTAAACATTAAATGTATGGCCTGTGGAAAGGCAGCATTATGAAAAAGTAGACAGTGGCATTACCAGCAATACAATTAAAATCACTGTGTTGCAAGTAAACTATAAAATATTCTCTCTTATGTTCCATACCTACATTCTATCCTTTACCCAGTCTTTTCTATCCTCTGAAAATGTATGTAGGTCTGTAAAAATAAAACAAAACACACTAGTATGACAGTTCTTTAGGCAGTGACAACAGCTACTTTTCTCCATATACTGGCAGGACCTGGCATGTTTAGGCATATACCATGCTGTCAGAAAATAAATAACATCTGACCAAAGACTCATTTCAGTTTAAGACGTCATATTAGGATCATGAGAATGAGCAAACTTGCCATACTTAAAAAGCTGTTTCCTTGCTGGTAAATATAATTAAAAATTTTAAGTCCATTTAGAGAAATCAGACATCAGGAATATAAAAACCTAAGTACTTCTTTGTAGACATGTAGGGTTTTTCCCCCTTTAGTAAAAATGCCAGTTTCATAGTGCCCTCCCCTTTCCTCAACTTTTGCTTAGCTATATAGAAAGGCACCAGAGTCTTCATGCAGAGCTCTGACATATTTTGGTGATCATATATACCACCTTCAAGTGTCCCAAAGCATCAGCCGAGAGAATTCAAATCACATCTGTCCAGGTAAACTGCAACACGTGAACCCAGTTTCTCAAAATACACAAACTATAGAGCAACAAGCATCTCACGTTGAAAGAGATCTAGTATTAAGTAGGTTTTATAATGTATTTTATTATCGGTCGGCTCCTCCATATAGGGAAATTCAAGGACAGCAGACTGATCTACTTTGGACCATCTCAGAGCAGAGGGTTGGACAGCTAACCTTCGGATGTCTCTTCCCACCTATATTAAACTTTGATTCTATGTTTTGTTGAAAGTTCAGCCAGGGTTGAGATACTGAGGTTGTACATTTTTGGGACACTACTGATCCCAGAGTAATGGGATCTTTCTTTTTTTTCTTTTTTAATTGCAATTCATTATAGATATGGTGACTACAAGCTGTGAGGATTTGGAATTTTTTACCAATATGCATTGCTAAAAACTGCAAATCTGCTTCTTGTGTTGAATGACAGATTTTTTTTTCCAGACAAGTCCTCTATTTTGCAAGTTTGGTGGAAGACAGTACGTTTTTTATAGCTTCTAATATGAGACCTGGTTACTGATTGTCTATGAAAATAAACCTGATCTGACATTCAAAGAGAGATTAGACATAATCCAAATCACAGTTTTTTGGATGGCTATCTAACATCTTGTCTATGTAAAAATGTCATACATTAAATGGCTTGGAAACCATGACAACACTAGCTCTCTAGAGCTCACACAAGCTCAATCAAGCCATAATCAAGGATTTCCTTACATGATTGTCTATTATCTCCTTCTCAGTCAGAGATGCACATTAAAGGAGTGAAAAGATCAGAGAGGAATCACCAGCATTAATTACATGCTAGACTAGACCTGTCTTCCTGGAGGACCTGTCAAAAAGAATTTGGAGTACCTGTAGGACATTCAGAGTAGTCTTCTGTTGATTCTGCACAAACTGTAAAACCAAAATAAAAAAGATTAGCACAAGTCAGGGTTACTGAAAATATATTAAGTTCTTCATATCTAATAAAAGAGAAAGTCTGTTCAACTCTGTGAACACAGATGCATTCCATAATGCCTATTATGTCCTTCTAATGATGAGAAGGTGCAATTATAGCAAAAGTGAAATGTGCTTACAATGAAGAAAAACATTTTAGACTAGATCATTCCTGAGTATATTTATTAGGATAAAGGCTTGTTAAAAGAAGTACAGTTATTTTAAGCCTGTACTAAAGAGAAGTAATTTTTTTTCTTTGTAAGGCTGTTTGAAAAAGCACAACCTTCTTCAGACTTATTCTTTAGGTAAACTTCCTGAAACAATTCAAGTTAAGGAAGAGTTCTATAAATATCTACTTTTTCCTATGTCCAAAAAATTGTTTGTTTGTTTGTTTGTTTTTAAAGCAACAGCCAAAGTATGGACTTGATTAGTAACTTGGAATCCTTAAATGTTCTGAAGTTCAGTGATTCAGCAACACAGCTTTCAAGGTAGAAACTGTGAAAGATGTCAGCAAAGAATATAGCAGTGTAACAAATCATGAACCAATTACATGCCTTTCTTTGCAGAAGTTACAAGTATTTAATCCCCGTCATGTCTCTTTCACAAAGGTTATTGTACGACAGCAAAACAAAAAAAAGGGATGGAGTTCCTCAGAACCAGAGCAGAACTTCAATAACTAAAATACATAGACACAGCACACAGCATCCAAATGGAAACCATGGAAATTTTAGTGAATACACTGTGGACCATGAGGAGACCAAAGACAGCAGTGAAGGCTCAAGAAGACAAAAGCACACATGCAGAGAAGACCATCTAAGAAATATATTCAGCAAGTGATACAACTGTTCAACACACAGACCTCTAGCTGCTCAGTATTTAAGGTATAAATGTACAACGAGGATCAAAGGATGCAAATGTAAAAAAACCCCAAACAAAAAAAAGAATAAACCGTACCATGTGACTTATACAGCCAAAGAAAGCCACACAAGAACAAATAAATAAATATTAACAACAAACAAATGCAAAGAGCATGTGAACCACTCATGGATTTCTCATGAGGTGAAAAAGAAATTTGTCAGACAAATAATTTGCTCCGAACTATTCACTGTAATTATGGCCACTGGCAGGCAGTGAAAACAGTAACTTGGACTGATGATTTCTGAGTTTTTCAGCAAATCCTTCCCATGATCTCAAGAAGAAAAGCCTTTTTGCTGGATTTGCAAAGGCACATGTTTTGTTCAGGCCACAGTCACTACATGACTATGCGCAGTCACTATCACTCTAAGTCAAAATTTTACTCTTGTTGAAGTCATCACCTTAGATACTGTATCACCTGGCAATTTTCGTTCTTTGTAATCTACGCTCTGCTCTCCCAGGGAAGTAAATATTTCAGCAGGGGGTTGCTTTCTTTCACCCACATTATACTGTAAGCAGGTAAAGATTGTATTATTATAGAGACACTGCAGTTCTTTTCTGTGTTTGAGTTTCCTAGGCTTTTTAGGTGCCCCATCTTCTTGGTTTGTCTATACCAGGTAGCAGTGCAAGGGAGACAAGGACACAATTTATGTCTTGAAGCGATACCTTGAAGGGCAACACACCTCCAGATGAAAGTGGGTCACAAACAAGCCCTCACCCTGTCTTCCAAGGAACCAGGAATAAGAAATTGGATAATAGAGTCTGGCAGCACATGGACCTGACATTTGTCTGTTTCTACATTCTTGCATTTTTTCCACATTAATGTCCATGCTGGAGAGCATTTAAATTAAATTTTTTACCTGCTAGATTATCTACAAATTGCTCCATAGAAAGAGCACATCCTGACACAGGGATTTATGTACCTTGAGTAGCATACACTGTCACCAATAGCCACAAGCTTTCCCATGTATATGCATATAGCTGCCATATGCATAAAGCTGCCCCCAAACTAGTCATGGTGTTGAAGTAAAATGAATTTTTTAGCTTCTGCTGAACTGACTGTAAAAAGCTACCAGATATGAACAAAGATTCCAATTTCACATCTAATGTTACTGACTCGTTGTGATAACAAAATAATTACAACACTTTCTCACCTCAGATATTTTACCTATTAAATGGAGTAAGAATAAAGTGCACATAAAAGGGAAAAAAATACATAGTTTCTTTTTACTGGGAACAATGTGTTTTACATATATATGATATTCTAGGAACTTCACTGAAGGCATCAGATACATGTGGGAATTTTTTTTCAATTCTACAAAATACTAAGCATTTTATAAGAAGAATTTATTTACAAAAATCAAACAATTCAGGGTAATGATTATTCTGAGTGATTCACTTTGTCTATACTAAAAACCTTAAAACTCTAGAAAATTCCAAGAAGCACTCGAACTTGTCCGCATGTGACAGTCCTAACTCTGTTAAAGTTTGTGCTTCAGAGGGTGTATTCTGCTGCTCCAGAAATACTGTGTTAATGTCTAAGACAAAAGTCATTCTACACCGCAACAAAGTAGACAGACAACAATTCTCGGCTCCCACATTTGACCAAATGCTGCCAATCTTTTTCTGTTTGTATGAAAAACAGTCTTGTAGGTAAAATTCATAAAAGATTACATCAGTTCTTCCCTCATCCTATGCATCCACTGATCAAATTATGCAAATTTATGATTCTGCTTTCAGAGGTTTTCCCAGTTTTGTGTATTCTTTTCAGTCCTTGCACCTTAAACTTTTCATGTACTGAAAACTTGTTCCTCATCTACCTATTCAAAACAAGTAAAAAAGTATTTTTTCCTTCTAGAATTTCCTTTCCATGGATACACTGATGAGATTAGGCATTTGAGGAGGAACAGAAGCTAATTGTTATCTCACATTCCTCTGCCATTTAAATCCCCTGAGGGTGGCCAGGGGAACAAGAAGACTTCTGCCCTCAGACCCCACAGGGCGCAGCTGAAGGCTCCATGTGCTCTCTTGCTTCTCTATAATGCCTGAGACAAGGTATTACACAGCATAGCATAAACAATAGCAGAAAGTACAGAACAACAAATAGAAAAAGCCATAGGTTTCCTATAAAGCCAGAAAATTAAGTGTCCTAAACTAATTGCAATTTGTGACAAACAAAGTGGACAGTGTATCATAACTGTGAAAAAGTTTCTTGCTTCTCAGCCAGAACATTGGTAGACCATCTGAGTTCAGCACAGTGCAAACACTGTGCACATCAACATGGAAAAGAAATAGTTGCTAATAGGAAAAACTCCCTGCCATGAGTATTGACTTAGTGTGTCAAAAACTGGCTTTGTGGATGCAGAGTGGATGCAGCGTGGATGCACTCTACTTAATGGAAAAGGCAAGCTCCAGAATTGTTTGGGATGATCATGAGAACATACCTGCAGAGTACTTTTAAAAAAGAAAGAGTAGGCACTGACACTCAGTGCTGCTTTTCTGAAAGTAGAAATTGGACTACAGCTAGGCTTCTCAAAATACATTCATCCATAAGTGAAGAGTTGAGAGGAAAAAAACATATCTGGAAGCCTGAATAAATTTTTTAATAATTACAAAACATATACCAGCAAATAGATCTGCTACTCTTCTGAGAACATACTGGTAATCCTTGCTACATTTCCCCCCCTTTTTAAATAAAAACCTGAACTTTCATTTTATTAGATGATAATCTAACCAAGAGAACTAGTACTACAAAAATCTGTTACAAAAACCGAACAAAAATAAACCAATAAAACAGTCACCTTGGGTGAAAACCCCCTGACTGACACTCTGAGGGTGTTAAAACCATTAACCGGAGAAGTTTCAAAGCCTTATACAGATAAAGCACTACATTAATTTAGAGAGTTGCATTTCTCACATTGATCGGCTTGTGAAAACGCCCCCAAAGAAACTTCTCAATGCCTACATCAAGCTGATGATCAGGCAATTCATTGTACAACTTGTCAGGTTTCAAATGGTACTGCCAGGGCTTTAAACTGAGAGGAATCAACCCAAGTCAGAAGCTGCATTCATAAATGTGAGTAAAAAGAAGCAATTTCAGGCAACGTTTGTTTTCTCTGAGAGTGGAGTGACACAGTGCAGAACTGCATCACAGAATTGTTCTTTATTCTGGCAAGAACTCTCAGGACATTTACAGAATGAAATGGAACTGAATATGAGCAGGAAACCTGGTGGTACTGTTACATAAGCAAACTTACTGTGGTTTAAATAAATAATCACAGATTCTATATACTGTGAACTGTACATGCAAGTGGAGCATGTGTTGGCTACTGAGCACTGACCATGCTGTCACCAATTTCAATTCATATCACAATTTCATGCTGATTATGCCATAGAACGCATTCGTTTCCTACAGAATATTGATTGAATAACAACTTTTACTTAGAACATGGTCTGCCAAACTAGCAGCACAGGTGTTCTAAGGCAAGCAGGCTGCATAGGAGCTGCAAGATTACTGCTGCTGCATGCTTTCCCCTGACACAGAAATTTGTGGGTTTGACATTTGGTTTTATCTATTTATCAAGTGAAAAATTCACCTCAGTGCTATAGAGTTCCATTTTCCAAGATAAAGCCTATGAAAAGAAATGTGTCCCTAATGAAAGCAAAGCAAAGGAAAAATATAGAGAAAAATATCATCAGGTCCCCATTAAGTTCCATTCAAATGGGCCTACAAATTAAGAAAGATCAGGGATTCATAAAAGGGATTGCTACAACTTTCAGTGATGCATCCTTTTAAATTTAAGTGAACTATCTTCATCACTTCTGGGATAATTGATTGTGCCCATACCTCTCTCCAACAAACATCACCTCTTCTTGTCATTCAGGTTCCTACAAGCTCCCTCACACCAATGAGTGTCACACCTGCTAGAAAACTCCCTGATTGCACAAGCATCTTTAGACAATCCTTCCCAATAGAGGCCTAGCTTCTGTTAAAATCCTGGGTGCAGGGATGACAAGTTTGCTGTAAGGTAGGCCAAGACTACCCCCAGCACTTTCCTGGCAGCACTACACTCTGCTCTGCCTGCTCAGCACCTCCTGTTCTCAGGAGCTGTTCGAGTGGCCACAGCTGGCAGTAATTGCTGTTGACATTGTTCAGAGCCTTGCCTCACTACCAGAGACAAACCTTTCATTCATGAAGAAGTGCTTGTTAGGCCAGTGCTGGACTCCAAACCCACTTAATTAAATTTGAAAAAAAAAAAAAAAAAAATAGAAGTTGCTTAGCTCTGGTGGGAAATTTGCACACAAAGGCCAGTGTCTGAGCTGTTCCCCCACTATTGTGTCTTTCAAACAGTTTTGCAACACAACAGGATCTCTCTCCTCCATCCCTTTCCTTCCAGCCACTGCAAAGGCGGTGGTGACCCTCATTAAAAGACCAGTTCGTTATGGAATGTTTTCCCCATGATTCACTAACAGGGTTTTTCTCCTCATCAATCAAGCGTTCACAAGTGCTATGTAAGCACCCTCCAAGGGCCGATGGCTTCAAGAGTTTTAGAAGTAAAAAGTGTAAACAGGTACATAGAAAAAGCCTCCTTTGAGCAGTTATGTAAACATTCCCAATGCAATAAAAAAACTTACAAGATGAAATTGTCAAGTCAGACTTATTTAATTCTATTCACATACCCCTTTCTGCAGACACCTCCCAAACAACACTGGGTCAGATAGTCTAGAGAGTGATGGTAAACATACAGTGCAGGGCTGAGGAACAGTTAGTGGGAGTACAAAGATCAAAAAACAAGCTATTTTGTGAAGAGGGCGTCAGGAAGAGGGCATCAGGAAATGGAGTAAGAACTGAACACAATACTTGAACAGATTTGGCTTTGGCATCATCTTGCAATTTTTGGTCTTTGCTTTGGCTTTCAAATTAACATGATTTTTTGCTGTTGTTTGGTTTAGGTTTTTCTTGTTTATTTGTTTGTTTGTTTTAACATCTATTTAATTTTAACCCTTTGTGGAAAGTGGACACAGTTCTGACTAGCACACAAAATAACACAAACTGACACTATTAATAATGGATTGCAACAGCATTTCATAGAAAAGCACATGGAAAGTATCACTAACTGCAAATGTTGTTCTTCCTCTGCACGTAATATCCCTTTCTGTATGAATAACAATCTGTTGTGTACTAAAAAATCATCACCAAATAATTTTTCTTTATATGGTAAGTAATATTATGAGTACAGTTACCTGATTCTGCACCTACCTGACAGCTACCTTCAGTTGTTTCTACATAATTCTCTACTATAATTCAATATTGATTTACATAAAGCAAAATGTTTGTCATGATGTGAAACATAAGAAATTAATAGGAACAATACTGTCATATTTTTTGAGATTTCGTAGTCAAACATTGAGAAAAGTCAATTAAGACAGTAAAGCTAGGAGTCAAAGAAAAACTTCAATCTGTCCTACAATTTACAACAGCCTCTTACTAGATGTGTTTATCTTATTGTTTCTCTCCTTACAAAATCCTTAGTATTTTCTACAGAAAAATTACTACAGATAAAATTAAATTTATCTGCAGATAAATGCTTCTTGTCATACCACTTAAGGTGTCATTAAGTACATATGTAAGTGATATGAGGCACAGGCACCTTTGATACTCGTATATTTTGCAAGTGTATCTGTTGTCCTACAACCTACAAGATGCTGAACTGAAAACTGCTCTTACACCTGATTTCTGCTTGTCACAAAAGACATTAGGCCCTACCTGTGTTATCAGTCCTTTAAATTTCAGAACATAAATATTTCAGAATCTTTTACAGTACTGTCCTGTCTCTCAACGACAAATGAAACAGCAATGCCAGGCAGTGAGCTCTCTTTTTTCAGTGCTTTTCTGACACCTGCCAACAAAGAAAAAGAATCAGCACTAGAAAATTATTGGGAAAGTATATTTATTGTTGTCTGGTGCATTTGTGTAAATATTAAGGTGGCTGATAAGACTATCTGAGCTTCTCAGAAATTCAAGTTTATATCCTGGATTGTGTTTTTCCTTATAACACATGTAAAAACAAGTTACTTCTATTTATTTGTGTTTGTATTCAAAATGTTGTTTAACATTTTCAAAAGTCAACAAATCTGAAATTTTATGTCACAGAAAATCTGAAATAAGTATGATTATTCACTGTCTACCCTGGAAGTTACAGTTGCTTTTTAAAAACAGTTTAAATAGATAACAATGAAACAAGTACTCTTGATGGTTTTGACCTATCTTTCCCCTTGGCCTTGTTTCATGCCCCTTGCAGGAAAACAATAATTCTCAAGAGTAAATGTAAGAAATCAGAAATCACCTTTTTTTGACTCTAATTGAACCATTATTAAAAAAAAAAAAAAAACCTGTTTGTTCTACTCCTTTTTATGTAATTCTTTCTGGCTTCACATCTGAACTGTTTATTTTATGAACATCACAATATAATTTTCATCAGGCTGATTTTCAATTTTCCTAAAACAAACTAGAAGACATAATATGTACCCAAACCCAAGGTAATCAGAATCTAAGATCAGAAATTATTTTTTAGGATGAATATTTGAGATTACTCTTTTGTAAACTGTGTAAATCAAACAAACATTTTCAAACAATAAAACTCTGGAAATGATTTTGTATCTTATTTCCTGTATTGTAGGCTACCAAAATTTGCTTTTTACATGTAGAGCCATCGTTCAAATCTCTCATTCTACTTCATTTTTTTTGCAAAAAATTCCACAAATACATAATATTTTTCAGACAATGAGAACTAAAGAGAAAAATACATGGATTTGTAAACCTATGCTAGGGTCAATTGCTTACCATATTGCTCCTACACTTTCTCATAAGAAAACCAGGATTATCCAAAGGTGCCTGAAGTCTCCAAAGTCACTTCTTTTAAGTGACATTTCAATAGACCTTTGACCATGTCCCAAGGCAGTGTGTAGGTGAAGTGTTTATTACATTGTGATCAATGAAAAGACTATTAGTCACACTAATAATTTATTATAACAGCTCCCTCCACAGGGATATATGGTAACATTTGCCACTGAAGGTTTTCAAAATAACAGTTTTGGGTACTTAAAAAGTATGCTTCCATTAAATATCTAGCAAAATGGACTGCATGTTTCATACTTGGTAAATGAATATTTCAATTTTGATAATACTAGTTTTCAGATGTTAAGCAAAAAAGGAAGGTAAATAGGCTTTATGTGGCTCTGCTGCAGAACTGAATCTGTAAAAATGGAGCAGTATTCTTCCTTGACTCTTAATTAAAACTGAATAGAATTTAAATTATTAGTTTATACCTTTCCTTTTCTACTTACGATTCTTGTATGTTCGGAAGAGGCTGGAAGCATCAATTTGTCCATCAGTCCTATTCTACATCTCCTCTCAGTTAAAACAGACTACGTACACACACGCACAATAGATCACTACATATTACCAGAAGCAGATGAGGCTGTGAACATTCAGGTATGTTAGGATTTACTGAGGCTATTAATTATAATTCTCTAGCATATTGCACTTATTATAGTATATTACAAAATCAAGGAGGTTTCAATATAGAAACTTCTGTTTTAATCAAGATAACAACATAAAAATATACTGTAAGATCAACTTCCAATTCACAGATTCAAGAGTTAAAGCTAACCACTGTAAAATATTTTCTTCGATGCTAAACTGAAAACGCTCGGAAATCTCTGTGAAGAATTTCAATGCCCAGATGATCGTGGAAGAAGCTTTGTACAATCTCATAAAGTGCACAAATAACAATTTGCAACAGCACATGCAGGACTATGCAGAAAAAGAACACACAGAAGCAACTGTCAAGGAGCCAAATTTAAACCTTATCCTATTAAAACAAATGTAGCCTGGACAACAGCAGGTTTGATGATAAAAACAGAGTGCAGGATACCTCAAGTCTAATCCAAATTTCAAACTCATCTTTTACTGAAATATAAATAGAATCTGAATTTTTTTCCTCCTCCTCACTTGCAACTTGCTGTGAAATGTAGATAGAGTTGTATACCTCAAAGATCAAATGCATTGTGCAGGAGAAAGAGGAGGCCAAAATTACCCAACTATTTTGACAAGAACTTCTGTAAAAATTATTTTGTGTCCATGAAAAATATATGTTAATCTAAGAAGTATACATTTATTTTTTAAAATGTCTGTGTGAATGTCTGTGTACCTCTGTCTCTAGGAGAAAAAACACTTTCCTAACATAATTCAGAGGAAGATATAAAGTCCCAAGTCCTTTCTTAACAATATCCTTCAAATATCTGAGGAACAATTGCAAACAACTAGTCTGAAAATCCACTTCACCCTTCCTCAAAAGCACATAACCAAAACCATGAAAGAATAATGTTAAGATAATTTATCTTACATTTTGTTAAGTTGTCTGCGCATTCTGGAAATGTGCATCTCAAATGAGATGGAAGCAAACATGAAATTAGGAGGGTTTTCCCCCACTCTTCAGTTTGTTTGAAAGCACGGAAACCATATCTCTCCTTTGGCCACAACAGAACAAATGCTAGAGACATCAACGTTTTTTATGCCAGACATACAAGCAGAAAAAGAGGCTCCAATTTCTTTGTAGAGGTCTTTTCTTCTATTAGTGTTCATCTAATCACAGACGCCCAGAATGCTCTGGGTTGGAAGGGACCTCAAAGCTCATCTCATTCCACCCCCTGCCATGGGCAGGGACACCTTCCACTATCCCAGGGTGCTCCAAGCCCTGTCCAACCTGGCCTTGGACACTTCCAGAGATGGGGCAGCCACAGCTTCTCTGGGCAGCCTGTGCCAGGGCCTGCCCACCCTCACTGAGAAGAATACCTTCCTAATAGTCTAATCCTACCCTCTGGCAGTTATATCCCTTTATTATTCAGTTATATCCCTTATATCCCTTATTGTGATTTGCTTTCTGAGCGGTTTGGGAATCTCAAATTGCTAATTACAACATTTTCATGCAAAAATGACTTCTTACCTACCCACAGTATGTAGAATGCCCAGAAACCAGATGAGATATACTATCATATCTTTAAAGTGTTTGGTTGGTAGTGATTTCAAAAACAGATGTTGTGGTCCTTCTAAAACGAAACAAACCCCAAATTGTCACATTACTAATAAAAAGCTTTTGCCCGTGACCCTTAACAATATGATAATTTGTTTAAAACAGATGCAGTCCTGAAAGTGACCCACTTAAAATTATTAAAAAGATATGGTGTTTATTTTTGCTGTCCATAAAACAAGCAATGGCTTTTGAATATGCAGATTCTTCAGATGTAATTAACATGATTGTGTTCTTCTGGAATACAATCTTCTGTGTTTAAGGGAGGTGAATGCAAAAACTAATCAGGTTGATTTAATATGCTTGTGAAAAAAGCATCAGCTGTCAGTGCAATTGACAATAATGCTGGTACTAATGCCCTTTTCTGAGAAAATAATTTAAATTTTCCTCAGTAAAGTAGGAAATCTCAAGAGCATGGAGTCAACCAGGGCTCATAAATGTAGGACGATTAACAAGGAAGAAATAAAAGCATGTCCATTTACAGTAACAATAACCATGTTGTTTAATTAACTAGAAGGTTTTCAACAAGTGTTATGGACAATTATTTGATCATCACAGCATGGGCCTCATCAATCCAGTCCAAGATGCACAGTTCCACCAAATGACCTGCAAATATCTAACCTTAAGGAAAAGATAGAATGCAAATAAATGTGTTATGACATCAGTAATTAAACTAAGCAGGTTTGATCACTTAGCACAAAAATCAATACCTATAAACTGTTGAATGTTTAAATGTGTACATTTTTCTTTTCTAGTGGTTAAAATCTCCCCAGCCACCTCAAAATACCACTCCTGTCTTTTCTGTGCAACCCCTCCTGCTTCTACATAACAGTAAAAAGGGAAATTCTAAAATCACAGGCAAAAAAGGTGAAAATGAAACTTTTGTTATAATAAAGACTCAGATTCAGATATCCTTATCATGCCAGTTTAAGTGAAGAATTTGTCTTTGAGTGATGCCATGAGGCCATGATATCATGAAACAACTGTAAAAATTCAGTTTGGGGCATTTCTTTAACTCTACATTTACCTTTAATACATCAGGATTATAGTGTATGTCGTATGCTGGATGTAGAGAAGTATTTCAAGTATTCTCAAAGCCACTAGCAAATACCTGTGGGTTCTTATCAAGGTGGTTATAAGTTTTGGGGGGGAAAAAAAAGCACAACATCCTACCTTTAAAAAGGTAGAAGAAAAGAAAAAGACAGGAGTCCCAAGCTTTAGCATGCACAAACCTTGTGAAGCTGCTTTACATAATATGCACTCTGCAAAAACAGGGTGCAAACCGGTTCAGAAATCACTATTCTACCAGTTCCCAGTAGCTAACTGCCAAGTAATCCACAGAAGCCCATTAGGCATTTGCAATTTTCAGTAATTTCATGTCCAGCTTAGATAAAGGAATAGACTATACCTTATATAATTTTCAAATCACTTCTAACTGTAGAGGCTGCAAGCTCTTTGGCAGTCAGTATTTTAACTCCTATTTATCTTAAACTGTCACACAAACACACACAAAAAAGTCAAGAAATGCAAGATGTTATTCTTCGGCAAATATAATCAACTGTGCTAAATCAGAACAGGATATTGGGTACAGGAGGAATCTTAGGGATGAAACAGACTAAAAGATAAGGCTTACTGACATGTTTTTAAGCATTCAACCTTCAAAATTATCAATCAAAGAAAATCCTACTAATGGGCATATACAGAAATATTGTTTATAATATAGGAAAAGTATCTCCCTGCCAATACTGGTGAAATCTTGGATGGAGAATACCTCAAGGTTTTGGTGCTGAACTTTAGAGATACGCTGCAGATCTGTGAGACTGTTCAGGAGAGAACAGAAACAAATTCTGGGGTGGGGTATAAACAAAGAAATCTTTTCCAGTGAGACTACAGACTTTGCAACTATTCCATTTTGCAAAGCATTTTTAACATAGGGGTGAATAGACCTGCTGTTCCAACTGCTGACACTCTGAATGAAATTCTGATACTGTTCCCATTACTAGCTGAAGAAGTCTTCCTCCCTCCCTCTTCCAAAATGTAATATTCTACATTACAAGATACAGAAAAATGCCCCAATTTTAAATAAAACAGGAAAAAACAGAGCCAGATATTTGGAATTAAAGGGGATTTTGTCCTGTTTGAATGAAAATAATGAAAGAATCTGGTAAAGCTTGAATTTATACTTTCTACTAAATAAAAATTCTGATTTACTTTGATTCACCCCCATCCTTTACTAAAATACAGACAAAATGAACATTTTAATAGTGGGCATGGTTTAACTTTGTAAGAACTGTGGTCTATTATTTTGCTTGTGAAGATGTCAAAATTCTCATTCCCTCACTGATGTACATATGTATTTGATTGTTAGCTGAAAAAAAGTTTAAAACATGCTCTAAACCCCCAAAATAATCTGTGAAGAGTCTGAAGCAAAGCAGAAAGGATGGTTTAATTCTCAGTTCCTGCTAGGTGGAAGAAGACTTAACAACTAAATTCCAGAAAAGGACATCAAGTTTGCTATTAAAAAAATTCTGTGAGAAGAGTGATTAAGTACAGGAAAAGATAGCCAGGAAAACTGACCATCACTGCTACTTTTAAAAATACATTAGTCAGGGACAGTTTAAGACATAATTGACTTACTGGGGGTAGGGGAATGGGTGAGATGTCCTCTAGCAATCCTTTCGGTTTTCCACTGTATGATTTGAATGTTTATATTTTTGGAATAGTGATGCACACAAAAAACAGGTAGCAGCTCTCCAATAGCCCCAAAAAATGCAAAAACCCAGAGGGAAATACCACTCAGCAATCAAATATGGGCACATCAGGAAACACCAAGGAGTTGACAAGCAGTGCTGGCACTGTAAGCAAATACCATTGTAGTGTATACTTTACATAAAACTGGTTCCACATTCATACCAATGCTATGTGCCTCTGCCACTTGTACTTAAGGCCTTTAAGATCTTTGTAACTGGAGGCCAGAGAAATCCACTTTCACCCAGGTTCCTGTGGTGTAACAGTGACACCCAGTGACAAGTTTACACTTTAACTTCCTGTGAGCATTCAGAAAATATAATCACTCTTCTGTTTAAGGGGAAAAGGAAAAATTACTTTGTCTATCAGTTATAAATGTCCTTTGTGTGCTTCCTGTGAGAGCCCAGGAAGGAGCTCAGCCTGGGAAGGAAATGCTCTGCTTCATTCTCTGCATAACTAAGAGTTCAGCAGCAATCCCTTCCTCAGCACCAGCTCTTTGTGCTGAGCTGACACAGCCTAGTAAGAAATAATAAACCTGCAGAGAACAATAATTGCTAACCCAAGAAAAGTTATTACACATAAATAATTTTAACAAGGCTTGATAATTCAGAACTATTTTATTAAGAGCTCAGCTAAATACAGTCCTGTACTCTATACAATTCAAACAGATAATACAGTCAGGAACTGAATATGTCTCAGTGTAGCAAGCATTCAGACCTAAATCTAAATTTGACACTCCCTTTACTCATATAAGTAATATATGGTAATATAAGTACCATTCCATATTTTCATGATACTTCCTTAACTATAACTGGACACAATCATCTTGAGGACCTGGCACAACAAAAGCCTGATCTGCAACTGCACCATGTTCTATACCAATAACACACGATGTTATTGTAATTTTACAGCCTTTTTGAAGCTTTCAGTTTCAGAATTGTCTTACTTGAAATTACTGGTTAGGTAATTCAGATTATTTGGATGAACAATTCTAAAATTATAAATTGCCTGGAGCCTCTAATTTGTCTTGAGTGACTGGCCACCACAGTTTAAAAGTTAAACAAGCAAAATTACTGCTCATTAACCTATTTCAGAAAAATCTTGATCTTGAATCTGTTTTCTGAGTTGTTTCCCTATCACATTGCTAATAGATCTGTGTGATACATTCCCACTGACGAGCAGCGGGTATCCCACTCACTGTGCCTTCCTTGAGAGCTCACAGGAACAGGTCTTCCACAGCATGGCAGAGAGCCAGAGAAACTGCCACTGCAGAATACAGAGGAGCAGTCTCTCTTTTACTCCATAATTAGCAAAAGTTAGTATTCTAGATGTCATTTTACTTCTGAGACCTCTTCTAGTGCCTTCCAGTGCCTTGCAAATTCTTTACTTTGTGAAAAATGTTTGCAGAACTGTGCCCTGAATGTCTGCCTGTAAGGTTAATATAATTATTCTTTCTTTATTTTTGATAAATTATGAGGCAAAGGAACAGCCAGACTAACAACAGCTGCTAGAACATTATTTTCAAGCTGATATTAGTAAAAATTCAATTAATGTAGCACTCACAAAGAAAAAAATTAAAGAGGAAGGGAAAATTCCAGACGAGTTCTGGTAGTGCAAAAGTTAGCAAAAATAGGAAGTTCAAAGCCAAGTATGGTTAAAACACAGAGCTTTGAATTTCTGTAATTGTTTCTGTTACTGGTCAAAGATTGGAACAGGTTTACCACAAACACTGTGCAATCTGCATCTGCAGAGATACTCAAAACCTGACTGGATGCATTTCCTGGGCAACCTGCTCTAGGTGACCCTGCTTGAGCAAGAGGCTGGGCCAGATGCTCTTGAGAAGACCCTTCCAACCTAAATGATTCTGTGAATCCTTTAAAACTCAGTGGTGTACAGGAGCTTTACCTGAATGGTGAATACCAAGGAAAGGAATATCATACCCAGCCTTCTGCAAGTCTTACAAAGCCCAAGTGGGAGTGCTTCGACAGAGTTTGAGAACAGAAACTATTTTGACTTCAGAGCCAAAGCAGTACTTACAACCAAGATGGCCACAAACGTATTGCTTTTCTAAGCACTACAAAGGAGTGTGTTGTTTGGCAGTAACACACGATCTCAGTGTAGAGGTGTATGATACTTGAGCCAAAGTTATTAGCATGTGTATCCTATATTAAGAGCAAAACATCTCTCGTGTTTCAGAGAAGAACGATTTTCCAGAACACGGCAATAACCATTTCTCATGAGGGTGCAGAGCTAGTTCCTATGCCTTTACGAAAATGCCATATGTGCTCTTCAGCTGCTGCCGGTAAAAAATAGTCCCAGAACAGAAGAGACAAGGGCTCTAGTTCAGATAGGGGTGACGGGAAAGAACCGGACCAAGGCTGAAAAATGGCTAGAACTTGCCCCTGCTCATAAATCGTAAAGACAATTGAGATGTGCCATTTTTTCAAAAATGGTCCAGGAGCTGAGGCCAAAAGCTGCAAGGAATGGGGCACTGGATCAACACACCCAGGAAAATAGACCGCAGTTGCGCTCGCAGTGAACTGAGATGTAATGAAATGAAACTAAGTAAAGCCTAAAGCCCTGACATCTGCAGAGAGACAGTGTAGTAACCGGCAGGTAATTTTATCTATGAAGTAGTTACATGAATCAAAGAAAAATTTTTTGTCTCATGAATGATCTGCATGAATAAAATGAAACTACTGTATGCTTTGAAAATCAAAGGCCTTCTTTATTTTTTTTACTGCAAAAGCTAATTATAGTTACTGAAGATTTTAGTTGTTTCCTCAGGATAAGCACTTCAAAGCAGCATAATTAAAATGACTGACAGCTCATTGGTGTTGACATGCACTATTAAGGATCATTTCCAAGTCTGTGAACCCTCGTAAAAAACCACTCAAGTTGAATCACACAGTCAGGTTGCCCTCCTGCATGCCTGAAGTGCTAAATTCAGACAAGGCTTTCACTCACGCATGAGAAAAATTATTTTTTACTCATGTTCCAGAAAGGTGACCAACACAGAAAGCACTCATTGACCCACTGGCCAACCAATAATTCAGGTCCCTGCTCAGTGACACAGCAGGGGCAGCAGCCTGAGCCTCTGCTTTGTTGGAAGCCTGAGCGCAACAGCCACCCAGAGCAGGAAGGTGCAGCTCCAGCACAGAAACCCACACTCAGGTGCCTCCACGCAGAGCGTTGCTAGCAGCATAGAGTTTGATGCCAAAACATTCAAGAACTGAGAGAAGAGAAACATGTTAGGCACTGCCTTCTAATACTTCATTCAAAGACTGAAGGAGGAACTAAATTTCAGTTTAGGTGTTCTGATGATTGTCCTGGCCTTCTTAAGCACAAGGCTTGCACAATTACCCGGCCCACATAAGCCAAGAATATGCATGAAGTTTAATCATGGATACTCATTTGAGATTCTGAGATGAAAGTAAAATGAAGGAGTTTTTTTTTGCCTGGACTACAAGGATTTCTGTCCTGGGTTACAGTGTATTCTATTACCATGAGCTGTTGAGACCAGGGGTAACAATGTTCCTTGCCTCCTCCCTCTGGACTAGCTTCTGTTAATGGGCCCAACAATGCCTTGCCATATGACTCATAGATAACTCACACCTGGACTATCTCCTGTTAATGGGCCCATCAGTGCCTTGCCTCATGACTCACCATCCCATTGTGAGATGCTCCACCCAGGGGGAAGGAACCAAGCATTCCTACCTGGATAAAATCTGGGGCCTGGAACAGTAGAGGCAGACTTATCTACTGGGATCCCAGAGGACAAGATCTACACCACTGGATTTTCCAAGGAAGACCAGTGGATGGTTCAACAGAACCATCACTCTAGGAGGACTGCAGTCACCATCTAATTGGACTGTTACCAACCCCCCAATTATCAGGGGGTTAGGTTTGTGCCTGACCTTGTCAGTGGGTTGTTCTTTTTTTTTTTTTTGCACTACTGCATTTATTTTATTTTTCCTATTAAATTGTATTTCTGACTTGGACTCTCTCACTAGTTTGCTTTCAAACTAG
>VXAZ01004197.1:0-46719 GCA_013399875.1 Gymnorhina tibicen | reverse complement strand
AAAAGAGTCTGTGGGAAACTTCAATTTTCACTTAATTTTTCCCTGAAAACTTTTCAAAGCTAGCCACAGACTTCAATGCCCTTCACCTGACATCTGGGATTGGCAGTCAACTAAGGATTACCTTCACTAAGGGTTTATTAATTTCTGTCAATCCTGGTAGGTTCAATTGAATTTTTCAGTATGTTCTTAACAACGAAAAAACCTCCAAACCTCACCACTCCAAAACCAGCCACACTAAGAATTCCATTGTGACAGAAACCTTTGTCAAGCTCTGGGGAGAAATAAGAAACAGGGCTAATATCACCTTCTTTCAGAGTCTTAATAACATTGTGAACTCTTGCACTAATACTCCAAGCATGAAAACTTCGGTATTTAGCAACAGGTTAGAACAGGCACAATACAAGGCAATCACTATTGCACACTGATTTCCCTAATATCTAACAACCTTTATAATTTCACTAACATAAGAAAGTAAAACCATGGAAAATTTCATTTTACTTAATTTTGTACTAAGAAGAGGGAAAAGGTGACCTTTGGCAGAAATGGTAGAAATGCAAGTATCTGCAGTGATCATTCTGACAAGAAACACAAGCTAGTAAGTAGGACAAACTCACTCCAAATACAAATCTTCAAAAACGTGACCTAAGGGCTTGTTTTCACAGGTTCCCTTCCTGCCTTAAAAAGAAAAACCCCAAAATTCCAAACCCTCATACTGTAAAAAGGTCCCACTTTTTAATGTTTGATGTGGAAATTTTTTATTCTCTATATACACGTGAATTCCATCATTCCAGAAGTATTCACAGAATTATACGGGAAAATCTGTATAAGAGCAGTGACACAGAACTACCAAAAATTTAAGCAATTCCTTAGAAAATGAACGTTCTTCCGATTTCAACCTTCCACAACTCAGATCAACTCCTCCTGAACAGTCTCTTAAGAAATTGTGGCAAGATATTTTTACCCGGTGAAATGCCCCTATGTTTTCTATAAATTCCCACTTTAGTCATTATGAATAAGAAACGAATGAAGCATAACAGACTACGGCAGCCCTCTGAAAGATGGCAGACAGAGTTTGAATTTTTTTTCCCTGCTCTCATTTTTTTGCATTTACCATTATTTCCTTTACTCCCTTAGAAAAGCCTGAAATATTCTGGATATAACCCATAGAAGCTTCTGTTCCACTCAAACACTGGTTTGTTTCAGTGAAAAATCAAAAAAAAACCCTCTCAAATTCCATCCTGTATTTCTTTGGTTTCTCAAACTTATAGTGACCAGCATCTGAAGTGTTTTAAAAACCGTGCTGGGTTGTGAAATTATTGTGTTATCTGGTGGTACTTCAAAAGTGATTGGAGATCACCACAGAGCTCGTGACAGAGGCTCACAGAATACTACTGATTTGTATTTGGGCTGTCCTTTCTGCTATTTATCTTTTCAACAGAGGGTGACCTGATAGCTTTCTGTTAAGCATGTGCATAGGGAGATGGTTTCCAGATACAGAAGGTTCTTTATCTGGTACTGAGTGACATAAGAAGATTTCAAGTTAAATATTAAGAGTTATAAATGAAGAGACTGCTTTTAATATGGGTTTTGATGTTTGGGAGTTTTCTACCTGTAAGCTTTCATCTGATAAAAGTCTTCTATGATCATGAATTTAGAATAGCAAATCTGGGTTTTCACCTAGCTGTGAATGTTTAAGAAATAGAATCACATTTTCATGTGAAATATTCCATTTGAAAAAAATGCCAAATGCTTGAAACACAAATGTTGTGACTGACTGTTTTCTTAAAACCAAGTATAGGAAAGGCAGCAAAATGTTGAATCCAGGCTAGAACTGGCAGCCAGGGGTAAAGTCAGAATTCGATGCTGTAATTTGCAATTGTCCTGTGTATACATACAAGTTAACAAAGTGAAAACTGGTTGTGGTTTAGATTTAGGATTCTCAATAATACGAATTACTTAATGCATGCAGTTTTTCATGCAATTATAGTCTCCCAGACAAGGGAACCTAACATTAGCTACAAATATATAATTACAAATTAAACTGCACCTCTCTCTCTCAAATCTTTCCTCCTAAATACCTTCCTGATCATTCATTTAATTAAGCTCTACAGTGAACATTGTGAATATCAAACTCTTAAAGGTCGTTGTGACCTATGAAAAACAAGTGCATTTCTTTGGTGGATGAGTAAACACCGATAAAGTTTAGGCCAGCGACAGTGAAATATCCAAGGAAAGCAATACAATGCAGTCCCAACAGAGACCGACACTGTCTGCTATGCCCTTATCTGCATTTACTAATGATTAATTGTTGATCCTAATTTTTTTCCCTGCACTAGCTTCTTTTATAACTCACACTAAATTATACAGGATATGAGGCAGACTATTCAAGGCAGAAGTTTATTATCAGTTTATTCTGTCTGATTAGCCAAAACCTTCATTGCAATACACAGGGGAATTCATTATGCCTCTACTGGAGTCTAACTCATAGACAAAATGCTCAGAATAATCTCTTCAGTCTGAAATTAGACTGCTTTTCTTTCCCTAAACAGCTCACTTTTATTTCCAGGTCAGTAACATTAAGAATAGCTTCAGCTATAGATAAATATAGTATTTTAATTTGTAGAAACATTTTCCAGGTTACCAAAAAAAAAAACCCCAAAAGAAGATGTTATGCATATTTACAGATATTTAGCAATATTTACAAATACTTTAGAATAGTACGACAACCCCATCTCTCTCGATACCTCCAAAAAGAAAGCCTTTTCAGACTAAGTAAAAAATTGTGGAACCATCATCCTGCTTTTAAATTTTTAATCTCTAAAATCTATAAATAGGACAGGAGAAGTCAGGAAAGGGTTATACTGACATGATCCACTTTCTAAGAATTTATAGCTTTCTGCATCCCTAGCTCAGGAAAAGCCTGTTCTTAAATGAAACACTCTGCTACCATTTCTAGAGGCATAAAATACAATTTCTGCACCAACATATGTTACAAGATACCTTCATTGCTAGTAGCACCGTATCCCAATGAGCAAAAATATTAAGTGTTCTTACATAAAACCATTTAGGAAGGCTGAGAAGTTTGCAAGTATATTTATAATATTTTCAAATGCTTGCTTAACACTAATGAATTCAAGGTACTACTGTTAAGCATCATTTTTAAGCTTTATATATTGAATTCAGCGTTTATTATGCACAGCCATATAATACTGCAGAAGACAGAAATTTTTGATTAGAAACTATAAAAATCTAGATTCTATCTGCTGTGAAGTCCTAGTAATTCATATCTCTGAAGCAGCAACAATATGTAGAAAGCAGCAAAATTAATCAGGAGGGCCAGAGTTTTGGGACAAACTGTCTATTATTTCTAATGAACTCTCTTTACCAGTTCAGACTCCAGTGCAATTTCTTTTCTGTGGAGACATAATACATTTTATGATGTAATACTTTCTAGACAATTATGGCTACTGTTTAAATCAATAAACTGTTAAAATCAATAAGCTACTCCTAAAGAGTCACTTCTTTTCTGTTTCACCTGGGGAAAATAAAATAAATTCCATTGTGTGTTTTAAACATCTTCTTTGATAGGTAAATAATCTCTAATAAAGTAAAACACTTTCTTATTTTGGAAAAATATCTAAATTAAGCCTGAGGAGATAAATTTTATAAAACAATAAAATCCATGTGGATTTTTTTTTGTTTTGGGGTAGTTTTTGTTGTTTTTTTAAAATTTATCTAGCCTTTCTTTAATATTGTAAAATATCAAAATACCAGGAAATATAGGGAAGACAACCTTTTTCTAGCTAGAATTATAACTAAATGAAAGGCAAAGTAGTTCTAGCCTAGTGTTTAAATATCAACCAGGCATCCAAACAGAAACCATAGCTACAAATATCTAAACCCACCTATGTGTTTCATGCACCTGACTGATGCATGCTTGAGGGATATTTGCTGATTGTCACAGGTTATACATTGGTACCTGATGCATGAATAGAAGAGCTACTGCTCCTAATAAAATTTGGTTCCTAAACAGAAAAGATGTGCACAGACAATAACTGTGGAGTGACCAAAGGTATGCCTTAATTTAGTGTAGCAAAGGCAGCCCTAGGAGTTTCCTGATGTTCTAATAAGAGACATTGCACATTTGGAAGGATCGCTGTAGTAACTGTCAAATGAAATCTTGCATGCAATATGTTCTAAGGTGAAAGATTACCCTTACAAAATATGGTTAAGGAAACACAAACTACAACAACAAATAACCAAACATCTATCTGTACTGCTACACTGAAATGGAAATCATGGGTTAATCTACTTTTTTTTTACCAAGCACCCTAATGAAAAAATCCTTTATGTCAGTAAACAAACACATACCTTTGCTGACCCCTTAAATAAGAGGTTAGCTTTGCCATATGTACGATTAATTTACAAACCAAACAGTTACAGGTGAGCCTCACACAATGCAATTATAAAGAGAAATTCAATAATTCTGTCTTGAATGAGCTTACTTTGCCTGAAATACTTGATTTCTCAGGAGTCATTAAAATTTCCTCCTACATCTCTTGGGGGCTAACTCTGTGTAACACCCTATAACATTAATATCTATGAATAATATTAGCATATTCCATTAGTATAGTAATATTAATATACATTCACCGGTTTCACTTTAGGAGTTTCACATTATATGGGTCTCTTTTTCTCAGGCCAGAAATCACCTCCAAGCTATTGGGAATAACTGCTGTTCTCCATCCAATATTGTTGTAAAGGGTCTTTGAGCTCTTTTACAGAAACAAGTGGTTGTTGAATGATGGTCTCCACGTCACAGAAAAGGGAACATACATCTGCCTAAACCAGTAGCTTAGGAGCCTGCTGAAAGAATCTTTGGCTGTTGTTTGGAGAGGGAAGTGTAGTCATATATTTAATGGAGGAAAGTACCATTATAGTAGCTTCAAAATACAGCTAGATGAAAGAGGAAGGTTTATGTGTTCAAACACACACGCTTTCAGCCAAACTCAAGTAAAAGGGGTTTAACTGCTGAATTTGAGCAATCCAATTATTTCAAAATTATACGCTTCAGTACAGGTAAGGGCATCCATTTTTTAAAGAAATCTAGTGCTGCCTTACAGGTAACAGAGAAAAATATCAGTTGTCACTTCTAGGTCAAAGAGCTAGATGGTTTCTGTGGTTCTTTCTTCATTCTAGACTCAAGTATTTGCAATTTAGCAGAACTATTTTATGGGTTCTAGATCCCATGATGGGTTTCTGCTGAAATTTTGGCTCAAGATTTGCATATATTGACATACCAGTAATTATTCTCTTACATCTGTCTGATGTTAGCTGTGACAGCTAACAGATGCTAATTTCTCATTTTTAAATAATGAGAGCAAATATTTTCTAATCCTAGATGTAAGAAGTTTTAGAAGCAGTTCCCTTGGAATGACTTTGAAAATCTGGAGTGTCTGATAACCCAGAATCATGAAATCACTGAGAATAGAAATTCTAGTTTGAAATACCCAACACATTTTCAAAGTTTGCATTACACTAAGGAGAATTCTTTGCCTTTTTTTTAAATGTAGGAAAAAATGACAATTTCTTCCCTTCATTCATGTTCAAGTGCATCATTGAGAATGTTTTGAAAAGCAACAACAAAACAATAGTAGTACATGTACAAGAAAGAAAGCAAGTTGATTAAAAAGTGGAGGAGTACCACACAAGTCCAAGGAGAGACAAGTAGTTGGTTCTCTCACCCTTAAAGCTGCTGCCCTCCTGGATCAGAGCAGTGACCTTGTCTTGCACCTCTCACACTGCAGGCCAAGTCTATTTTCCTAGGCTGTGAATAACTGGTGTGGGAAGAAGTCCCATATTAAACTCAAACTTTCTTTCATGAAAAAAATTCCCTTAAAACCGAGGCACTCACCACAAACAATTTTTATTTCCATTAGCCACATCATTAGGAATTATTGTGCAAAACTAATCATGATAATCAACTTAAGCTATGTTCACAGTCTTCTTTCAGGGCAGGGTGACTTAATGGTACAGTATATTTGGATCTCCAAGGTCTTTTGAGAAAACAACAAACTCCATCTTCATGAGCCACTGAACCACCTAGGGATTCAATATATCACCATGGAAATGATTTGAATCATAAAAATACTGAGATACTGGCCTGCCTTCTCTGAGAGCTCTCTCCTGTACAGCCCTGGCCACAGCATGGCTGGAGAGTGTGAGTGGTGGGGTGGGGGAAGGAACCTTGGAGGTGAGAGAGCTCACCATCCTGATTTTCGTTAGTTTGAAGAATGTAAAGCCATAGTCACAACAAAGTTTAGCCCGCTATATTATGATTCCTCCGTACAATTTTATTTTTCTTACCTCTCACTACTTTAAAAGAGGGGGATGATCAGAACTATATATACATATATACACAGACACACACATATATTCATATATATATGAATACGTTTGAGTGTATTCTGTATATATATACACATATATATTCACACGTGTATACACATACACCTCCCTATATATGTGAGTAAAAAATAGCTGTTACTTGTAAAGACCATTTATCCACAGGCAATTTTAGACATGCTAAGCTAGAGGAGGTCGACACTGCATTCAGACAGTATCTACAGAAAGAAATTAGATAAACAGGGATGCCTCATAATGAAGTCTGCTTTGCTGATAAGAGAACAAGCTATCTGATTGCTGAATTCAGCTTGCTTCCTGTTGTTGCCGAAGTATACTGTGTAGAGAGATAGCAACGCAACAGTCATTTCAAAATTGAATTTCAAGATGTAGTCATCACAAAAACAGGAATTGATTTGAAAAACCTACAAATGCCTCCTCCACCTCCCACTTGGATTTAAACCACAAACATTTTTAGTACAAAGTTACAGAAGGCATGTGTCATTTGGCATTTATAATTTTGACACAAAATTCTATAAATATGCATTTAAAAACATAAAAAGGAAGCTTATGTTTAGGATTTATGTTTATATTTTGGCTTCATTGGGACTACACCTGGAAAATCACTAGTTTACCTTTTGGAAAACAGATGTCCAAAGAAGTGTTTTTAATGTTGACATCACACAAGCATCTGCCATTTTACAGTTTCATTGAGCCCAGTGGAGGAAAAAATAAACAAACAAATGAGGTAAATATTTTGCCACTTTCAACAGCAAAATAAGAGCAAATCCATCAAAAGCATCTTGGAACTCTTTAGAATGTGTGGTTGCTTAAAATACAGTATAATAGAAGTACATAAAATTATAAGATCTGTAACATTATTTGCAAACATTTGAATAATTTCTTGTTTAACAGGTTAATATGTACTTGCAAGAAAAGTTTGCAATCATTTTGAATCAATGTGGTATGGTATACCACATGTTCTAAATATCACCCTATACAAGCATTAATCTTCATGAGAGAGAGGAAGAAATTGGTCTAAATAAATTTTACTCTACAGTTAAAGCAAATGTACATAAGCAAGAGCCAAAGAATAAATAATTTCCTTTCCTGCAGCATTTGTTTAAAGAACTTGAGCTCATTTCTCCTTTGACATGTCAAAGAAAGCTGTAGACATAACCAGCAGAGATATGGTTAATGGAAAGTATGCAAATACATGAAAAAATTGACAAATGAACAGAAAGTAAGGAGGGAGGGAGGGAGGGAGGAAGGAAAGAATGAAAGAGGGAGTAATTTAGGAAATTAGCTAACCAAAAGCAGAATTACATACGCACTGAATCCTTAGGGGAATTTTTGACTTTGTTAAATTAACAAAGTCATTCTTAAAGAAGGTAGCATTTGTTCACAAATGAAAGATTTTTTTTTGCCTCCTGCTGCCGTGGTGAGTCTCCTCATATCAATAATTTCACTGTTATGTTCTTTTAATAAGAAAACTATCAACAAGATTAAGATTGTATTTCAATATTTTTGGTTATACTTGGACATTCTGAGACTTTTTTTGCCTCTATACATCCAGATTTCCAATGTAGTAACATACAGCATTAGTACTCACACTTCAATTATTTTTTTAAAATCATCAAGAAGGCAGGACTCATTTTTATTTCTTTAGATCTCTTGGAAGCCTTTGATATAGAAGATGTCTGAGGATACAGACATGAGAGACAAAGCTTAACTTACTGCATTCTTATCTTTCCTCTGGTGAAACAAAGACAAGAATTATGCATCATATGTTCCTGGTCTTGGTCATATAAAAAAATTGAAGTGTTTTACTTTGCTCCTTTTCTGAGAAGGAAATAAAAGCACAGATACAAATATTTGAGATACAGTAGAAAACTGACATCTTAAGAATATATCTGAGAAAGCGTAGCCTTTTTTCTACATATTTAGATGCCAATAGCATAATGACTCATGTTGGTAAGACTGGATTCATTCTCTGATTTCCCTACACAGACTCCCTGAATGCATATGCAGACAGAGCTATTTTTTTCCATAAAAATAGTGATTGAGTACCTGAAGTCCCTTCAGTCTTTCAGAACTCAAAACATTAAAACTGGGAATCAACTTTTATATTTTCTCTTTCTTTCAGGTAAGAAGCCCTAGAAAATGGGAAGAATGGCTGGAAAGTGCTTGTTCACTAACTGAAGGAGATATAAAAGCTATTGTGGAGTACTGGAGAAAATAGATTCTCATCTGAAGGAATAGGTAAACCAGTAGTGAGCAAGGTTTATGTTACGAGCATCATTAGACCCCCAACTATTTCACATACAGGGCTTCAAGCTACTGTTGAGAAGTATGGTTCCTCTGCTTCAGGAATGATTTACAGCATTACACATGCAACTTAGAGCTGTCTCTATCCACCTGCACAAACTATTCAATCACTTTCTGCTTCAGCTTTCTTCTTATTCAATCATTGGAAACAATTCTGACAGTTTCTCACACCAAGAGATACCTATTTATAAATATTCTTCTGCTAGTTTTTGGTTTGAAGAACATACATGATCACAACAGGGCTAGAGCGATCTTCCAAAGCATGTATGCTTTTGTATGTCATATTAATTACCTTATATCCTGCTATGTAAAGTTGAGCATCCTGGAATTTTTGCTCATTGCAATATAACAATACTTTTGAAATAAAAAACTCTTGAAATAAGCATACTCTAGCACTAGTCCAGTCCACAGGAATTAACAGCCTATCACATTTGACTGAACTGATCCCCATCCCATAGTGATTTCTGAGCTATCTGAGCTACCTGTGCTGTCTTACAGACAGAACTTTCTACATTTATCAGTATTTTGTTATACATAATCAGACAGTATTTGTGTATAGCTGCAGTAGTTGGCCTCTCAGCTAGGTCCCTCTCTAATCTGTCCCCCAGGCTCCACACATCTTTTCCATTGAAAACAATACTAATCTTTGTCATGCCCTTGTTTGTCTTTACTCCATCCTTTAGACTTCACTTTCAACCCTCTTGGCCTAAGGCAAGGTTCATGGAGAACATTACTTGTTTAATCATTCTTGGCTAAGAAAAAAGATTATAGTAAATAATTTTTTCTTTCATCTGGAAGATAAACTCTATTATTTGTACTTTAAAATGGATTATATTGAGAAACAAAAAAAAGCAAATTTCAAATAAAAATTTGTCATACTCAATAAATAACTGCCTGAAAACTTACCCCCCCAAAAAAATCCTCACTGAATTAAAAACATACAAAGTTGTCATAGGACAACTACTTAATTATTATGATTTAAACAATTATGCAGCTAGCTGTAGTGACCAGATTTCTGATTTATTTTTTAGGAGTGTCACACTATAAAATATCTTGTAGGTGGGACTTCTTTCCTGAATTATTTTTTCAGAATGAAATTCTTCTCCTAACAAGTCTGTTTAAGCCTACTGCCATTTCATAAGATCTGTCATAATTGCATAACTTAAGCAATTAAATAAATGCCAACAAAACAGTTAATGCCAGTGTATACAGGATAACAGCAGATTGATTTGTATCAGTGCAATTTATGTCACAGTCCCAAATTTTCATTACAATGAGATAAATGAGTGAGAGCTTGATGCATATTAGACAGTAAAAGTGCAACAGTGATTCAGCAAGGGACATTAAGAACATTAATGAACAAACATAACAGTCTGAAGATGAAACACTTAAGAATGCAGAACAGTTGTCTGTAAAAATAAAACCAGGAAACCGTAACAGTTTAAAATAAAGGCATTCCCAAAAGATGCATGCAATGAAACTGAAAGCAGAAACTCTTCAAATAGGGTCGTTAATTTAGAGTAGAACTGAGTCCTGCACAAAGAAACTAGCAAGAAGAGCATATCATTAATTGAAGACAAAGCTGTGAATTAGTCTCAAAATAAACATTTGATGCCGTCAAATTCCATGGAATATACATTAAATTAGTCTAGTTGTAGGTAAGAGAGATGCTGCTTTCATCCTCTCACAGTTGGAAAAGTTTCTCATAGTGGAAGCATTTTCTGAACCAAATTAGTTTCATCAGCATAGGAGTCACCCATTGTTTGGTTGCTTCTGTTCCCAACATTTCCTTCAGTACCAGCAAGTTTGCTTGGCATTGTGTCCACTATAGAGGAGTTAAAGGTATCTGTGTCTGCCTACACTCTGAGGCCATACTGTGATTGCCATGTGTAGCAGATATTCATTACTTTTAAGTGCTAAGCCAGATGGCAAACAGTGGAGGCCTGACTGATATTTTTTAGCACTCTATGCCATGTATGACCAGCTGAAGGGTTCCCACATTGAAGAATAATCATAAAAATTTCTGAAAGTGTCTCAAATAGCTAAAAGCTTTATAGCTGAAGTGCTGCAGTGCTACAGGTCTAGAATAAACCTTTTTCTTCAAGGCAACCTGTGGAGAAAATTTGTTTGCATACCTTTTTTTAGATAATCCGAAGTACACTCTTTTGGATACTTCAATAATCATTGCACTTATTCAAAATTTATGCTGTATGTGATATCCCAGGCTCAACTGGAAGAATAGCGCTAAAGCTAATGACTTTTCTTGATGAGGGCTATGCTTCCCACAGAATGACTTAATATAAAATTAATTATTACTTTACTTTAAAGGAGAAAAAAGTGATTCTGTAACACAACTTGAGCCATCAAATAAACATTTCATGGAGTTCCTAGTGCTTTCCTTAATTCTGGCCCCTTTTTTTTTAAACTTCATCATCTTTTTTTTTAACTTTTATAAAGCTTAAACATAATCTGACAAAAATAAATTGGTAGAGGTCTAAGATTAATAGTGGTTAAAGAGGTTCATGGGCAATTAACTTTCTGCAATTAGCCTTGTTGTTAACTAGAAACACTTAAAACAATTGGAAATAAAAAAAAGCAGCAAATTTGAGAGCGGTATCTGATGAAGGCTACCATGAGAGGGAGAAGAGATGGAAATTGATTCTTTCCGCCAGTTGCTCCTTCACACCATTTTTTAATTGATTCTTTCCACCAGTTGCTCCTTCATGTCATTTTTAAACTGGCAGAAGAATCTTGGCCTAGGAGTACTGCCAGTCTAACAGATGGCTATAAGTGCTACTAGCCAGGAGAAATCAAAATGTGCATCAATTTTGAGGATTGGGATTATGTTCTTTATCCAGGGGCTATCAAAGCAAAAACCTGAGCCAGATTTTTTCTCAACTATAAAGGTGTAAAGGTATACAAATGAAAACCAAATTTCTTTTTCTACAGTCATGATACCAGAGAATGAAAAGTTTTGGTCTTTAATATATGACCATCATGAATAAATCCAGTTTTAGATCTAATTAGATCTGAACCTTTAGACGTTGCTTCTCAAGTCTGATTTTGTTAGTCAGTCTTACAAGACTGACTGTACCTTTGTCTTGATCTTGACTTCTGTGAGTAGATCTACATTGGCATTTAACTTGGAGCCTGATGCTATATTCAGGCTCAAAACTCCTAGGTTTTCCACACAACCTATACAGTGCCTCACTTTTCCATCTCAGGTCTTAATCCTGTTAGGAAAACAGAAGGAAAGTAAATGAATTGATAATAACTCAAGCTGTTTCCTACAAGCAATCTGGATACAACTCACTTAATAGTCACTTTGAGTACAGTAAATGAAAAATAAAAAGTCACTGTGAACACAGGGTTTGGGTTTTATTTATCTGCTCTGACCATTTCTGGTGTTGGTCTAGTAGACTGTATCTTGATGTATGTTATAGCAGTAAGATCAGATTTGGATTTCTTACTTTCTTTTCCTTTAAAGCGTCTACAAGAATAACTGTCTTAAAGCAACATCTTTTATTTGATATTATAATACCTAAAAATCTTCTGTCTCACTTGATCTAGTATTTCATTGGTGAGAGATCTTGGTGAGACAGCCTTTTCTCCAGCCATGAAACTGAGAAAATATAATTTTCTGAATTCAGTTTTTCTGTTTCCTGCTGGTTTAATGTGCTTTGCTTTCTCTGAGCACACTGGAGTTATTGATGCTGCTTAGACATTGTATCTTAATGGTTTTTAGGTCCTAGCACTCACTGGAGAATACACACACATTTTGCTGTCAGCTGTGAAAACTGAGAAAGAATTTTTTTTATTTCTACAGTACAGAATTCACATTGTTACAGACAGACCTGAAAACAAACCAATGAACAAAAAACGCTAAACCCCCCACATCTTAAGATACTTTACACATTTTTTGCATAGAACACTTAGAAAACTATGTATGGATAAGATTAGAATTGTTACATGAGAGTCAATTAATCACATAAAACAGGGGCAATATATAGATCATGATCTCTCAGGACTTGTTCACCTTCTCAAGTCTATGGAAAGAAGCAATTTTTCATCTGAAGCAGTTCTTCCAAACACTTTATTTTTGTAATAATATTAGACCTAATGCTTTATCTGCACTTTTAAATGTCAGGAAGAAGAAAAGAATCTACTAAAATTACTTTCAAATAGCAGTTGTTTGAAATACACAATTTGCTTTCTTTTTATTTTAAAATGTGTACAACTTTTCCCATATAGCTTTAAAAATTCCTGTGGTATTATAACTGAAACTTTGCATTATCTTCTAATCAAAACAAATAAAACCGGGGAAAAAACCCAGTGCAAGCAGATGTGAGTTATGTCTAGGAAAACTGAGCTAGAGGTCAGATCAAACAACTTAGACACCTGTAAGCAATGTTAGAGAAAGAAAAGAGTTTGAAAGAGAACCATAACCTATATTTATAGCCTGAACACGAGCATACATCTTCTGTCAACTGCCTCCAGGCTGAGCCCAGCTGATTGCAATCACCCTTACACCAGGAGCTATTGCTCCTGGTGGTTTTGCTAGCTATGGGTCTCATATTAAGTCAAAATGATTTAATTTAGCAAAGACCCGATGCTTGCTTTGTTTAAGCTAGTATTTTCTAGCTTATCAAAGTAAATTAGGAATTCTTTTTGGAGAGGGTAGAAAGCTGGTTAAAGAATGTCACACTCTGATCTTTGTATTGGTTGTGATCAGCACTTAATCTGTAAAAGGATACTGATTTTTGTATGTTAATACAGCTCTTTGCACTTTGTACTTACAGTTTCTTCATTTACATTTAGCTAAGCAACTTGGACTGATGCCTTAGTGTTATTTACTTGTGTCTGTACTTTCCCAAAACATATAGAAGCAGTTTATATAGCTTATGTTATTTCACTAAATTTTACTACCCACTAAGTACAGTATTAATTAAAAATGCCTGACACGTTACAATTCTGAGTTAGCTGCATTTACTCATGCTCTAGTTCTGAGTCACAATAACTGAAAATGTTGGTTCCAACATCAAGGATTCAAAACAAAACCTGACTCTGCCAGTGGGACCCATTACTCCTTTCTATTGCCCTTGGTGCTCTTAAAGATGTTAGCTGCTACACTGAGGGAGAGCATCTGAAAAAAGATGTAGATGTACCTCTGTTACCACCTAAAGGGTGATAACATTTGCCTACAACTCTGACAGAAGAGATATGTTGACTCTTCTTGCAGTAGAGATGCTACTAAACTTTAGTTAAAGAACTTTAAAGTTAAAGAAGTAATCCTGCAGGAAATTTTAATGCTAAATTTTGATCACATTATGTTGAAAAATATACATAAAGCACATTTCTAAGTTCAAAGAATTCAAAGAAAAATCACAATGAAATATGTTATTTACTTTTCTCACTGTTTTTGGTGGTACTTTAAAGGTAATATTTACAATGAGGGACAAAAAATTAAATTCAATTAGCACCTTCATATTAACTTATTGTTTCATGAATATTAATGAAACTTTCCCCACTGATTTAGAAAAAAACTGTCTCATTATGATAACATATTGAAAAATCCTTCGATTTTAAATTTAAATCAGGGTTTTATACATATACTGTTATTTGTTTATATGAACACGGTTATAAAAATACTGCTTTAATTTTGATAGTAAGGTATGTAATCAATAGGTAAGATATGTAATCAATATTCTCTTTTTAGTCTATATTTCACATGTTAAGCTTGAGGAATTGTTGATAATTAGATAGTGGTCTCACTTTGCATATTGTTTCTAATTATCAATGGTAACTTTATATATGTTTAAACCGTGAAAGAAACACTTCTTTCCCCAGTTCAGTATCGATATAAAGGGAACCAGGCAGTCAAATAACTACATAAGATGTCTTCAAATATAACCTCTGGACTGTAGAAACAATGAAATGTAAATGCACTTATGTTTAATTAACATTATTCTACTATTGTTATTCTGAAGTATGGAATATATCAGAACATAGTAATTGCTGTGCTTATCTTACCATGAAATTCCTGACAAAGCAGAAGTACATCCATGACTCCACCAGAGATTTAATTTTATTAACTCTATGGTGAAGGGGAGACCGTGCACTTTCGCTTGAATTTCCAGTGAAGTTTTCATTACTTCTCCTCTGTGCACTCCCCACCTCCCACTCCCACATCTTATAAAGAATTTTGGGCTCATGCTTTATATTTTTTCATCAGTTCTCTATTGTGCTCCACCACAAAGAGTGGACCACTCTTTGTGTCTGATTTGGATTCAGAATCAAAACACATAAGTCTGGCCAGGATAATTGGTCTACCCTGTGCTCAATGCCAAGCATACTCACTAACTCGTAATGGGGAATGGCAAAGCAAAAGCCAACTCAAAACTGTGTTACCTGATCATGCCATTTAGTCAAATCAAACATAACGATGGATTCATAACAATCAAAACCACGTCTCTTGCTTTTGACCACCCCTACTTCTTATTCACTGCCTAAAATAGAAGTAGATAAGTTATGACCCCATTGATGTTGTCAATACCAAACATCTCCTTTCACTAATGACAATTTTTACCTGTATATTAAATTTACCATTACTGTCATGGTGTTTAAACTCATATGCCCAAAACCACAAACTATTTTGGAAGATACATGTTTATTCCATTTTGTTGTAGTCTTTACAGAAGATACACATGTAGACGAAGTTTGCAATGGAATCAGTTTACGAAGTGACATTTATGAAGAGGTTGCAGACGTACTTTTTTTTAATTTGGACTTTTTCTTTATGTTCACAAGCTTCTAAAAACCAAACATGCACAACGAAAAATTGAATGAAAGAATATGGATATTCAAAAAATATCTGAAAACTATTTCAAGCTGTTACCAGCATTTTAAGTATATTTATAATTCATGTGCTATGTGAAGATCATATAACAACAACCTATTCACAACAATTGCTGCCTTTTATATCTACCTATATACTTAATTTGGAGGGGTGTTCAGAAGAAAAGGAACTTAGAAAAGTGGATAAGAGGACATATTTAACCATGTTATCTTCTTAACAAGTGTTCGGATTGCAAGTGAACATACCCTGGAAATTAAAGATTTCAATAACTGTTGCAGATTTTCCCTGCTTTGTTAAGGTAATATCAATGAATGACAGTTCATTCCAATTCTGGTCTACATTACCAATTAAATCCTTATTTTGAAGAGTCTGAAAAATCAATTAATTGTACAAATGAATCTCAAACCTGGTCTACATTGCAGGCTCAATTATATATTGCTTTAAAGTCAATAACTAAGTAACTTATGAATCTCTACTGCTCATACCTGACCTGTCCCTACACTAAAATACACAATACATTTCCAGTTTGCAAAAGAACAAAAGAAGACAGTCCTTTTTAAGTGGATGCACTGGTCCATTAAACATTGTGATTGATTTGCTCTCCTGTACTAGCCCAAGAAAAAGAAAACTTTCCTCTCATGTGAACAAACCTGTTATGAAAGCTGTGTTAATGTTCACCACTGTATTTCTAAGGATTCCAAAACTTTGGGCCTCACAGAACTTTCCCCAGAGGAATGAGGAACAGCATAAAAATAAGGACAACAAAAATAATTACTTTTATTTTTCCCCAATCCTCTCTTTTAGTGAACGTAATTCAAAAGACATTTTTTCAGCCATAGGACAGAAACAAAGGCTGTTGCTGCATTGCATGATGAAACAAGATGCATTTAAGCAGATATGACAGAATATCACTAACAGCAGGCTGATAGCACAGCTGTACTCCACTCCTTCTGGTTGTTTCTGCGACAATACAAATATTCCCACACACCATAACACATTATGGGCATGCCAAATGTCCTCTCTGTGTAATACATACTGCAAATGATTTCACTTGTAAAACCAAGATAAATCTAAAACTCCACCCAGTCACTTCCTAATAATACTAACTGAAAGTACCCCAACTGAAGCAAACATTGGTAACTGAACTGAAATTATTTTTTGATCATATTTTTCCTGACAGTTACCTAACACGACTTGGTTGAAAGCAGCCTATGCTTAAAGAATATGCATTTTGACCTAAAGTATTTATTACATATGAACATGATGACATATTAGACAACATAAAACAAAATAAAAAAGGAACCTCTAAAACCTCCTTGAATACTCTGGCTCCCAGACAGTGGGATATTTTATTTTCTTTTGACTGGCAAGCAAAAAAACTCAACAAAATCTTCTAATTTTGAGGTGTGGGGAAGCATCCAAATGAAAGTTATGTTGATTGCTTGGTGTATTTATATTTCAGTGTAAAGTCTTATATTATCTGTAGTGATGTGACATGAATAATCCTCACTTTTTGTATAGAGGAATAGTCCCATGTACCAGTACATGCTGGCTTCCCAGAGAAGTTGTGCTGTCTCCATCTGTGGGTATAATCAACATTCAGCTGGACATCATTCTGGACAGCCAGCTTTAGCTGATCCTGTTTGATCAGGATAGTTGGACCGGATGATCTCAGGAGGTCCCTTCTAACCCAAATCTGTGATGTCAGATAATGTCAGCATGTCAGAATAGCTCACTGTGTGCAGAATGTAATGTTTGATTTTCTTAGCTGTGTCTTAATAGGTTTATGTGTCTTGACTGACATTTTTAGAATAAGCCCAACAGCTGAACATTATTTTTTGACACCGTTGTCTTTACTGTGCATTTAAATGAAACCACAGACTTTTCTTAGTTTAAGTTTGCGCAAGGGAAAAATGGCTCAAGCAAAGCTAAATGACAGAAACGTTTTTCTTCTACAGTGCTTACCAACTCTCAGTGGGCAGAGGAAAAACTCTCGCAGTGTCAAAAGTGTGCAGTTCACTTATTTCCTACTAATTGACATTATGCCACAAGAATCCAACTTGCAGTGTTGAATAATTAAAAATTAGTTGCCTGCTATTTAAAGCTCCCAGTGGGAAACACACAGACATGTCTGTACAATGCACTAAGAAAGGTCAAGCCTTTGGGCTGCATTCAGTGTTTGGTTTGTTTTTCAGTGGCTTAAAACACAAAGAAGCCTTAATAGAGTTAAACATGCCATTGACATAAATGAGGGTAATTGGGACTTCAAAAGAGACATCATAGTTTTCCCTTTCTTACAAGTGAAATAAGGGTGAGCAGAGAACTGAAGTCTGAAGCAGAAATAAAGTCAATCTGTCTTCCTTTCTATAGGAAGACATTTTGGTAAGTATAGAAATGATACTGAGAAATCATTCCTAACGCTCAACTTGCCACTCTTTCTAAATGTCACGAAGCACATGATATCTAAAAGCAGTTTTGATTTATTGATTAGGAACTTAAGGTCATGCTATCTCATGGGCTTGTGCAGAAAGAAGGAGTTAGAAATACCATTATATACAGGAGCTATTCGTCATAGAAGAAGGTTACCTCTTTTACCATAATCTAAAGGAAAAATGTATCATTTGAGTTTCCAAATCAGTCTGTAAAAATGATTGAAGGCTGGATGCCTAGCTCCAGAAATTTTCCTTTGAAACCTTCTCTTAAAATGTTAATTTAGATTATTTTGAAACCTGCTCTCAGATATTTTAAGGACGTTAATTTAGACTATATATATGCAGATTGGTGCCATTCAGGAGTGGTCAGGTGGTCAAGAGATTACTGAAGTACATAAAATCTGTGGGAATTGATACTATACAAATTTGGTAGCATTTTGTTCCAAAGAGTTTTTTAAAAGCAGCTATTTAGAATCACAGAATTTCCTGAGTTGGAAGGGACCCACAAGGATCATCAAAATCATGTGTCTCCTTATTTTATACATGTGGAAAAGTTGAAAGAGTTGTGATCCTTATAGCAAATCAAGAACTTAGCTTTAAAGAAAGCTAACTTTAAGAAAAGAATTTGATGTTTTCATTTTTTCCATGTGCTTGTTACTTCCTCAAAACCATATATTCTCAAGAGAAGTTTTTTGAATATATAAATTTCTCACAGAAGTAGTTATACTTTAAGCCCAGAAGGATACATTTCAAGTCTTTTTCCATTTTATGTCAGGTATTTGATACAACAGATTTTTCTTTGTTTTGAAACAGTTTTTAGGAGTCTTGATTCATTTCTTTCTGGATGTTAAAACCTCAGTATCCATTTCTATCTTTTGACCTGAACTCATCTTGATGTTAGAAGACAAAAAAAGCAGATGAGAACAGATTGTGTATGAATAGTTTTCCTCCAAGTCATGAAAGCAGGTTATGAATTAATTATCATTGCAGCTGAGCAGCAAGTGACTATGACAGTGTATTTTGACATAATGCAGTAATATAATAGGAAAAGGTTGAAATGTTTTTTCCTCAGAAAGCCAAAATCTAAGTGAGATATATAACGTGTAAGTTATGTGACAAATTTGTGTCATCAGAAGTAGGGCCAGATTCAGGAGTCATATGCAAGCCACATATATAAATGGGTATAAACAGAGAGATAGCTCCTGGATGGGAATACATCCACTATTAGGATGACTACAGTTCGGAGTCTACATATGTACTAGATGTCTAATTCCTACTATTGCCATAAAAATCAAACACTAGCAACCATTAGGTGCCAGACTTTGTTTCCAGCCAAAAAATGAGATTCCCATCCATTGCCACATGCCCTGTTGAGGGGCTCTACCAAACCACTACAGGAGGTCATGGCATGTATGCAAAGAAACACAGGACATTCATGGTTTCAGAGAATGACACCCATTTCTGTCGTCAAGGTTTTTCTTCAAGTTGTACTGCTAATCCTACATAATGTCTAGGGTAGGTCTGTGTGTTTAGAAAATCTCAACATTGACTCATACTTACTCCCTCAGAAATCAGTTGAAAAGCCTTGCTTTGACAAAAGAAGATGCAGAGATTTTTACCAGAATAAATAAACCCTGAGTATAGCTACAGCGATAGGCCTGTGACAGTATTGTTAATTCAGCATAAATCAACGCCTGCTAACTGCCAAATCTCTTCGTTTGTCCATCTGTGCTGTATGGCTAGATAAATATCCTAAGTCACTCTCAATATTTTAGGCTGGCACAATGATTTATGACAATGAAGATTAAGGGCCGGAAGGTGGGGGAAGAGCTAGAGAAAGATGTGCATTGCTGTGGTGTAGATCTCTTGCTGGACTTGAAATATAAGTACAAAAAAACCATATTATCCTTTCCTTATTTTACGACAATTTTGTTTTTCTTTTAATGCTAAGATTTTGAATCATGCTTGAAGACATTGGATCTACTTGGTTTATACTTTGTTAGAAGCTCTCAGAGAAGGTAAGTTTGAAGAGATTGTTATACTGTTGTTCTTCAGCAGTTTAGAAGGTTTACCTATTTCTGGAATTCTTCTCCTTCAGACAGAGGTCAGTGAAGGGATGATGTGTGAAACCATTGGTATCTGTTGTGAGAGCTAATATACTGAAATACCTCTATTTTCAGCACAGATTTATCTGCTTGTATGAATACAACTCTAATGCAATTTACTAGGAATTAGTAATTCTAATCTCAGTTTCTTTCTGCCTCCAGATTTACTGGCTAAAAGGACACCTGGTGGAAAATAAAAGAAATTCAACACAATCTATGAGCCTAGAGGAAATGTCAGAATATCATCAGTATCTTTCTATTCTTTCCTCGCATTTAATTTGTGCTTGAGCTTCTCGTAACTTCCTCCTGGGTGGAACTGGTCAATGGACACAAACTAAAAAACATGAAATTCTATCTGAATATGAGAAAAAATATTTTTACTATGAGGATGATCAAAGACAAAAACAGGTTTGCCCAGAGAAGTTGTGAATCCTCCCCTATTGGAGATATTCAAAGACTATCAAAGATATTCAAAGAATTGGAGATATTCTTGGACACATCCAAGACAATCTCATCCTCTGGCCCTATTTGAGCGGTGGAAGACGTGGGGTGAACCAGCTGATCTCAAGAGGTCACTTGCAAACCCCAAAAATTCTGTAATTCTGTGAATTTCAGTTGTGTTAGTATGAGGGATTTAGAATCCTCAGAATACATGCTCATTCGTGTTTGAATAAAGACAACTGTACATTTTTCTATGGCACATAACTTTTGAGTTTCAATACAGAAACTCAAATGTTAAATAAATCTCACATTAAATGAGAGAGAAAAATTTAAAATGTTAAAAAAACCCAACCCACAAAAAAACTTAACAAAGAATACAACAATGAGGAACTCTGAACTTCTCAACTCCTACGAACTCCTTGCTTCCTTTGCAATCTTGGCTGCACATCACTTGTGTAAAAAAAACCAAAACGTAGGAGATGTAATTTTAGTTTTGCTGATTTGGGCTAGTAGCATTTGAGCTTCCACTGTAGATAGCAGCCTCTTTAAAAGCATAAGTAATACTTTCTATGTGTGTGTGGCTATAACCTAAAAAGGAAGTGTCTCTTCTAAATCAACCCAGGCCAGGTTACTAGTTTTGTGTTCTATTAATTCTTGGCAACGAATTTTTCTTATGACAAAAATTTTGGTTTTCTTCTTCTATAGCGACATCCTGACTTTCTAAATAACAAGTAAAATATCAGAACTCATTTAGGTCTCTTGAACTAATTTTAATGATTTTTATAAAATAAAGAAGCTGCATTCTAACTGTTTAGAACTAAACATATTTTGGGGACACAGAACTGGTCTAGTCAGATTTCTCCATTACCCACATAGGCTTAGGAAGTGGACCGTGAATGTTGGGATCCTGCCCACTTTTGAGTATTTAAGGTCACAGCAAATTATTTTAAGAACAGGTCTTGTTCAATCTTTTCTATCCAACATGGCCTGTTACACAACATACTAATTAACAGAAAAGAAACCCCAAACCCATTTTTTCCTATGTGGAGAGAGCGATTCACCACTGTGATCAATATACCACTCCATGTATATTTTTAATAAGAATTGGTTAAATTAGCATTCTGTGCTACTTTCAAAAATACAAATAATTTTTTAAAACCAACCTTAACTCATTTCAAAAAACTTAGAGAAAATGAAATAATGAACCATAAATCATCAGCTAAACTAACATCTAAAAATTAGTTGAAAATATTTGTTACTGATAGATATTTAACATTAGGAACCAACATTTTACCTTACATGTACAAAAGCATAAAATTCAGAAATGTCATGGAGGTTTCACAGAGTCTAACAACACAGGGGCCAAGTAAAATGACTAACACCTGCAATTACTATTTTTCCATATAAGGTGAGCAAGTGTTACAGAAGCTATTGAAGGTGGAAATATTAAAGGATTAGATTTACAGCTCCGTATCAGGAAACAGAGAGGGTGTACTTCCAGAAGTATCGTTTTCTTCAAATTTTGCCTTAAAGATGTGATTCGACACAATAATGCTAAATAATAGAGCAAGAGAAGAGAAGTATGGATAGCAGTAAATAGGGAACAGTGTAATGAGGAGTCAGCTCTAAGAAGAGTAAAAACCCTGGAAAGTAAAAGGAATTGATGATAAAGCATATATGATATAAAATTGGAAGATGAATAACGCTTTCTCTATCAGTACATTATACATGAATAATAAATACATACTTTAGACCTTATCCCATCTTCTATATATCATCCAGCTAAAGCAATAAGTAAAAATGCCAAGAACAAAAGGGGAATGATTGTTCAACACATTGCTGCATTATAGTATCTATTTTGTTTTAAAGAAAGAAAATAAGAAAAATATTATCTCAACTGAAAAGGTGAAAATTAGAAAAAATTACATTTTTTCTAATCTTCATATGAAGACAGAAACCTGCTGGGCAACAGTAAAAAAGATGTACCTGAGACTTCATTAAATTCATCAGACCCGAAGTAGAGTAAAAATTTGGTAGCAATTACTCCAGTCGGAGATCATGAATAAGACTGTAGTAGTTAAGGCTCAGAGAAATTACACAGATGGAAAGAAAAAACCAACAAATTAAGCACCTAGGAGTGAGCTGAAGGAAGATGAGATGTGACAGATATAGATGTGGGTAAAAGAAACAATATCATTGAGACAGATGTGAAAGTAATCCCAATGTGAAACTGAAATTGTACTTGAAAACTGAATTAAAATAATAAAAGGGGTGTAGAAAAGCATTTTCTCTAAGATGCTGTTTAAATAACTAAAAAGAAAGCAATAGAAGTTGTATTAAAAATAAGGAGATCAGTAATTTCAGTTTCAAGGAGTAATGGAAATTGGGAATATGAACGTTTTTACTCATCTCTGTAGGCTGTTAGGTTTGACCTGTAAATCAATAGATGGTAGTCTGATTCATCACTGGAAACTGGAGCTAATCAGTTATTTTCCACATTTCCTTCAGTTGAACCGGGGGCATTCCTACTGCTGCAGAGAGGAATGAAGATCTATCAGGCTAGAGAGAAAACACAGAAATGAATGTGGTTTTAGGCTTTCAGTTAAGGTACCTCCATCCTAAGTAAGTGAAAGATACATGTTGTGGTCCCTGCCACAAGCAATGTTTGACCTTTGAAACAAATTGCTTTCTACCAGATGAAGAAGAGATCATAGAGAAGCAATTTAATGGCTACAGCTATTCTACCCTCAAATTATTCAACCTACCCTCAGCAGTTCTACCCTCAAAGTTGCACTGTGTAAAGTTTCCCTGGACTTTTTTTTTCTACATTGGACTCCAAAGGTCTGAGAGAGAAACGTTAAATAAGGCACTGTAATGGTTTAACCACATCCAGCCACTAAGATCCATGCAGTGGACCCTTCCCCACCCCTCCTCTGCCCCACTGGGATAAGGAGCAGAATCAGAAAAAGGCAACATTTGTGTGTTGCGATAAGAACAGTTTAATAACTGGAACAAGGTAAAATCATGATGATGAGAGCAGGAAAGGGGAGGAGGAAGGGCTAAGATCCCATAACAGTACAACTGTGCACCACCCACTGACCAATGCCCATGCCACCCTCGAGCAACAACTGGCTGCTCCTGGCCAGCTCCCCCAGTTCATACACTGAGCATGACGTGCTATGGTGTGGAATATCCCTTTGGCCAGTGCAAGTCAGGTCTCCCAGCTATGCTCCCTAACAACTTCTTGTGCACCTCCTCACTGGCAGAGCATGACACAGGGAAAAGTCCTAGACTTAAGGTAAGAAGTACTGAGAAACAGCTAGAATATCAGTATGTTGTCAACAATACTCTCATACTAAATCCAAAAACCACAGCATTGTTCCAGTTACTCTGAAGAAAATTAACTCTATCCCAGCCAAAACCAGAACTGAAACTATATAAACATGAAGCACTAATTTCATTCTGATGATCAAGATAATCAGAACACAAAGAAAACACCAGCTTTAATTAATAAGCAGGAATTTGCTTCTCTGTCACTTTTCTGAAAATCATGAAGGCAGTTTTGAATAATTTTCTCTTTTATTCCATCAGTGGCTTTTATGAGTGGCTCAGCATCTATAAGTCACAACTATAATTATCATTCTCTGTGTCTGATGAACCAAACTCATCGGGCAGTTCACCCACTTTTTCAAAGCTGATTGATTTATTAAAGAGGACAAAGAGAAGGAGGATCCCATCTAATCTCTGTACATGTGCATTCTTTTTAACCTTCTTGATCAGACCTGGAAAACTAGCCTTGAGTTCATTGGTGTGTCCCTCACAGTGTGACAGTTATTTTTAGCAGTAGCCTCATTGCCATAACACACAGGGCTTGAAAAGCCATGAGGCTGCTCCAAGGAAAAACTGATCAATTAGGTTTACCAGCTGCCTAGTTATGTTTTGGAATCTAATAGGGAGGAAATAATGATTTAAGGAAAAAAAAAATTCTATTTTCTAATTTGTACCCATTTCCTTATTAGTTCTGTTACCTCCTCACTGTAAATATATCTCTTTTTCACCATGTGAGACATTTTTGGGAAAGGATGATCACTTTGTCCTGTGATCCAGAACATTAAGAATAATACATAGTTTTTGTTCTGTGAACCTATTTTGTAATACTGTAATTCAAAGGCACATTATTAAAACAGAAAAACAACAACAAAGAAAGAAACAAACGAACTCCTAAAAAAAAATATGCAAAGCCTTAACCCATTCCCAACATTAATATTAGTGTGGTGTTCGAAAGTCCTTACAGTACCCAGAATTAGTCTTAGATTAAGAAAGTATATACTATGAAAATTCTTTAGGAATTACTAATTAATTCTTTTTTCTCTCTCTAAATTACTTTAGGTTTTTTTCAATCATTCTCATATGACTATATTAACACTATTTTATTTCCAATACTTAAAGTGATTTTCTTCTTCTCTATTCAACCAACCTAGATTCAAGCATGAATTTTTTTAGTGTGTATTTTCTCTGTACACTTCCATGCATTACTTTAATATTTTATTACCTGTACTTTTTATTTACAACCCTAACAGTTTTCTGAGTGTGAAAACCATTTGTTTCATTTTTTGAGAAAAGACTTTTATTCATACATCTTTCAGAATGCAATCATTGCTGTCCTCAGCTATGGGGAATCTTGCTGACAATGGACTAACTTTTGACCCAGACATATGCTTCCACTTTGCAACAAGAGTTATTTTAAATGCTATTTCTGCTCTTCTGAAAAAGGTCACTTAATCCAAAAAGCTGGTTTGTGCAGTTTGCATGTGGCTAAAAGATAAATACAGTTGGAATCACCTGGGAATAAAAGTTTTCTCCCATACGCTCTCTTGAGCTGAAAGACTGAATCCAATTTTGTTTTTACGTTGCCATAAGATAAATGTGTTTTGAACACCATCTAAGTTAAAGAGAAGTAGTTTGGTTTTTTTCCTGTAAAAAAAGCTGTGCTTTTCTTCTGGCAGTAAGTAATTTTCTTAAGAGCTCTCACTTCTGAGAATTAACATGTAATAAAGATTCCTCTGTATCGATAATATTGGTGTAAGCAGATTCGAAATACCATGCAAATTCTCTTTTTAAGCTTTTTTTTTTACTCTTAATTTATTAAATAGTTCTTGTCTCATTAAAAAAACAGTTTCTGTTTCCACTGTCTTTTCTTTCTCTGCTTTTTACTTATTTCCCCATCCTGGAACAGTGAATTTTCTGCAAAGAGAAAGAACCATTTCCTAATAAAAGAAAAAAGCTTCCTCTCATTTCAACATACAAAATAAACAAATTTTGTACAAATAGAGGCTTATAATTTGTTCTATGCTGTTTAGCAAGAGCCTTATCCTGTCTAGAACAGCAAATGCATTTCATAGAGGAAAATTCAACATCTGAGATATTATCAACTGAATTTTTAGGAATACTAGCATTTAATAAGCTGATTCATTTCATCATGAGTATTCCACAAGCTTTACCTTTCCTTAAGCACAGTACTATAAATATATTTTTTTCCATTAATATAACTTCAATTGTATCACTTCAAAAACAATTTTGCCATCCCATTTGCCAGGTATTGCTATACAAAGCAAGTGGGTGGGGGGTGAAGAATCAAAAGGGTAAAAGTGAGAAAACTTGTTGGTTGAGACCAGTTCAGTACAATAATACTAACTATTGTTGTTACAGCCACTCGTGATGAAAAAGGAAAACATCAAAGAGAAAGAAAGTAAAAGCAAGAAAGATAAGTGAAGAAAATGAAAAAAATTCCTCACCACCAAACAACTCATATCCAGCCAGTCCATGAGCAGCAATACCCCACTAATCTCTCCCAAGTTTTATTGCTGAGCGTGATGCCGTAAGTACGGAATATCCCTTTGGTCACTTGGTTTCAGCAGCCCCAGTTGTGCCCCTGACTCCTTGCTGGTGGGGTGCAGTGAGGAACAGAAAAGGCCTTGGACCCATATGAACACTGCTCAGCAATAACAAAAACATCTTTGTATTACCAAGTCTCCCCCATAGTAGCTACTGTGAATAAATTAAACTCTATCCCAGCCAAAACTAGCACAATGTCATTATTTGTACACAGCCTTAATAAGCCAGGCTTCCACATGGACACACTGAAATTCTTTCTACTATTTGACCAAATTGCACCAAGTAACTTCACTGAAGTAAATAGAAGTCATAGCAACCAAATCTGACCCCTAATATTTCCATTTTTATCCATTCTTTGCCCCTCTTGCTTCTCCACTTCATAGATGACTGTTCTGAGACCACCATGACTGGATAAAAATTGTGAGGCTGCATTTTCTTGTGAAGCACCTGACTGGGTCAGGGTCAAGATCAAGTAGCTAGTATGAAAAGCAAAGAACACACAGCATGCCATACCCACTTCAAAGTTTAGTGAATGCCTTTTAACTCTTACTTGTTCTCAGACAACACAAAGAAAATTAGGTAACAAAGCTGTGTGCTGCAAATTGCTCTAGGCAATTTAAGTCCCAAGTGTCACACTGAGACCCAATTTCAGTACTGTGACATGCATATCCTATCTTATCTCTGCATCATATTTTTTTTTTTAATACATTTAAAGTTGGTTTTATGCAACTAAGCATCTACTTTCTGGCACCTTATCAAATCTGTTTGCAGGCAAAAGTAATTTAGAATGCTTTTCATTTCACTTTACAAGCTTAAAAGTTTATATCTGAGTTTAAGATCCACAACATAAATTTTTTTGAGAGCTTGATGACAAATATATTTCCCTTCTGTAAGGCTCTCTGTTAAGCAAAAGCCTCAGAATTATATGAAGATAGACGGGTTTCTGTCCAACAGAACTGTTATCCTGGTTTTGCAATCGAATTGTGTAATTTGATCAAGAATTATCAGCGCACGGTGACTTTTTGATATATATATGTGTGGGGCTTTTTCTATGCCTGAAGATTAAAGTGCTCTCTCTGCTCCTCTGTCACCTGTTAAGCACCTGACAGTTAAGATCAGTTGTTCACAGCTCATTACCTGTTATTGCGACCTACCTCTGATCTATTACAGATGCAGGGTCTATGATTTTGCCGGGCACCCCACCTGCCTACAACCGTCCCTCTTGTAAGGCAAACCAATCATTCACATTCTGCTTATTTATTATCTGCAGCTTCAGCTGACAGAAGCTGCAGCTGCGCATCTCTTCTAGAACTCCCATATATTTCTTTCTACAGTGTTATCTAAAGACATATTTTTTGTCATTCTGAGAGCTACTTTATGTTTGCAAAATACATTTGTCAAAACGCTGAGCATTTACAAATGCATAGTAAAGGTTCAATATAATATCAGACAGTCATGTTACAGTTGCAAAACTTGCCTGTACAGATGTAGAATTTCCAAGTTTGTAATACCAAAATTAATGTTCAATGTTCAGTTTTTTAGAATTAAGCCTGAAGCATCTGTTTTTCTGAAACATTTCAAGGACATGGAGTTAGACTGTTTATTTCTTACCCACAGACCTTCCTATCCACAACGCGTGTACAAAATCTATGTAAACTTCAAAAGGAAGAAATGTAAAAGATCTGTTCCATTAGTAAAGCTTAAAATTTCTACCAAACAACAACAGAACCAATGACTGAATCACTCAGGCATGGGGAATACTTCAATCATATTAGACAAAAGCTTTAACTGACTTCTTTTTCTAATGCTTCACATTCTGCTTTATCTGTGCATTGCAGCATTTAAAATTTCAAGGAGAAAAACAAACAGACAATCTGTTCTATTTCAGTATACAAGATTCAATAACAGAAGATTTATTTGTATGTTTCCTAGAATTAGATAATCTTTGAGGATACTGCGTGTGTAACAAAGTTATCTGAGTATAATTTCTTCGACATGAAAACATTGTAGCAGCCTACCCAAGTCTCAACGGGAAAGGTTTTACCCTGCTTACCAAGACAACGATAATTGTCCCCACTATACTAGGGAAACTGTAGAGCTCGGCAACAACTGGAGGCATGGATGGGCAGCTCTGGGGACTGAGACATCTACATAAGGTGTCCACAGTGACCAAGGGGACCAAAAACTGAGATGAATGAAACAGCAGCTGTCTCATAGTTGTGTGTCCTGGCATAGGCAAATAAACAGTAACCATTCAAGACTTTATTTTAATATGTGAGATTATGTTTGTACTATTTTTACCTGGAGAGAACAAGTATTTAATTGTATGTTCTCAGACACTTAATTGTATTTTTTTTTATTCCCAAGAAGCATTTTGCTTGACATAAAAATAACAAACAACAGGGCTCACAACAGCGCTACTCATAGATATTCACAACTCCAAACCACTCTGCAGCTCCATTCAGAATGGCTGAAAAAGCTAATAGCCATAGCCTGTGTTAAACTCATGAGCATATACTGCAACCACCTTCTTTCCAGAATTTTTTTCTAACATGATGTTACCAACCCTCTACACCATATAAGAAGCTCAAAATTCTGAGAGCAAATACTAACTCTTAATTCCAGAAATGAGTTAATTTTCTTACAGGTGTGATCAGGAAAATGACAAGGACTAGCTACATCTTTTCCTGTGTTTATAGAATGACAGTGGCATAAGAAATCAGACAAAATAAACTTTTCAGATTTCACACCGAGTATATGGAGCATTCTTTCAACTTAATTTCAACTTAATGTTTTCTGATAGAGTCAGTTGTTAGCAAAATGTAAGGAAAATGAAAACTTTAGTCCCGGTCTAGCAGAAATAAGTAGATTTCAACAAAATACAATGTGTTCCTCTTCAATAGCACTGTTTTAAAACTTGCCTTGGAAAGAGATCTGTTTTGCAAGATCCTCTATAGAGTAGAGTGGAGTAGAGTAGAGTGGAGTGGAGTAGAATAGAATAGAATTTCTGTATATGTATTTCTAATCATAGCTAGCATATCTTTCCATGAATCACCAAACCATTCCTCTACATACAAAACCAGCCCTTTTCTTTAAAGCTCTTCTCTTTACAACTGTTTCTTAAAAGTGACTGTCCTCCAACCTCCCTGAAACTGGAACATCTCTAATACACATATATTTCTCACAGACACTGGAGATAGTGTTTGCCTTTACAAAGAGAAGGATACACAAGGTAGTGTTAAGGATTCTAAACCCGAAATGTTTGTTCTATTTCATATGTGCTTTGACTGATCTGTATGTACTTTTAATTTCAAAAGGAGTAACAAGGCATGAAATGTTTGCAACTGCAATTAAAACCAGCAAAGACTCAGTGTGCTCATGACTGAGAGAATTAGTGTTTGACTGCTGTAAGATTTTGAGTCTTCCAAAGCATTTGTAAAATCACTCAGGAGTGTTGTTATCCCTTCTTTTTCTTCCTTATTTTTCTTCTTACATAGCAAGCTGGTATTAATGCTGTCTTCGTTAAGATTAATGTGAAAACACTCCAAGTTTTCCTTAGTGGAGAACAGAATCGGTCCCACAAAGTACAGGAAGCATGTCAGGAGAGGGCAAGAAAACCAATTTTTTTTGTGGTATTAGAAACAAAATTATTAGGTGAATCTATTAACTCATACTGACTTAATATGTTAACTGATAACAATTTCTGAGTGAAAGATTTTTTTTCCTCCATTTCACTATTTCCCCTTATTTTTGTCTTTTTTATTTAATGTATTGATGAGTGTTCTCTTCTCTATGGACTCTATCCCCCAAATGCAACTTAATCTGGTGCTTCTAAAATCTAAATAGATTTATGGAGAGTGACTAAAAACTGGGATAACTTCCACTCAACACTTAATGACTAAAACTCACATAACATTCATACAGACATATACTCCAGTTCTATTGAACAGTTTGTATTTGTGACTTTGTTGTATATAGAGAGTATTTTGAAAGCTAAGTTTAGTTCTCTTCTGAATACATAAATTTGTTCACAAGAACTTCACTTGCGAACTGGTGAGAAAATTTCTTATTCTTCCTCTGCAGTAGCCTGTCAGTTTGGGAACTTTATAGCACAGCCTGCACAGCATTTATAAGGTTACTAAAAGAAGCTGTGAAGAGACACACACAAAAGGTGCATGTTTTTCACTTCAGAGGAGGTGTTAATTGTAGATCTATCAAATATGCAGCTGTAAGTTTTGCATAGATGTGACAAAAAGTGTGAAAGTGTAGGAAAGCTTTATTCCAAACACTTGTATAGACCCTAAATAAAGTAGAAATGGGATGAATAACTGGGTTCTCTTGACTGCAGTCAGTAAATTTGAAGAGTAAGTTAATTATAAAGTATTATTTTCATATTAGACAGACAATCACTGTTTATGAAGCTCTCTGCAGTTTACTGCACAGCTCCCATTTTCTTCCCATTATCCACTTCATCACATAAATCAAGTGAAGCCCTCTCAAAGCTTTCCTAGTATTATCTATACATACATCTTTCGGTACTAATTTGATGCAACATATTACTTTATGGGAAGCCTTCAGCTGGCTGGAAACTCCAGCCTTTGCCAGGAGCCAAATAGTGCCAAGCTGCTAAAAACATTTTTCCCAACAAGGGCTTTTCAAACTCAGGAGCCAAGTTACTTTGACTGACTATTGAATCATACCACTTTTGAAGCTCCTCAGCAGCATTTCAAACATAAATGAGCACCTAAGTCTGCATCTCCCTTAAGAACAGACCTAAATAACTAGTTGAGTTGCATGGCACAGCATTAAGATGCTGCCTTTAAAAGGAGGAATCTTAATACTCCAGGACAGCTGTACTGTGTGAACCAGAGACATCAGAGTTTGCTGCTCACAGCAGGGCTCAGATGCTGCCTGGTTAAGTAAAAGTCTTAGCTGCACATTCTGCTACAAATCAACCAAATGCTGCTTGTACTGCAGCAGGCATATAATCTTGTAAATGAGAATGGGATGCTACTTTTGGAGCCCTGTTTATGAGTCTTTTTGCAATAGATGGAGATCATACATAATTTTCTACATGTCACTCAAATTCTGTTAAAAACATAAATTACTACTTATCCATAAAACAAAAGAAGGAAATATATTTTATTATTCCCCTGGAAAATCTAAACAAATTATGCAACATCACACTTCCACCTACTAGAACGCAATAAATTATGTATGTAGAAAGGGGAAATAAGAGTGGAAGTATCAAAGAAGAACAGAATATATCATAAAAATGCTGTTCACACTGCAAGACGTAAGGCTTTATCAGTTTTTCTATTCTGATCCATTATGCTCTGGGGATCATCTCAGCCTCAGAGCAATTCTTTTCAGTTGATTTATAACTAAAGTGGATGTGCTGTGGGGTTTTTGTTTTTTGTTTTGTCCATCCTGGTAACCAAAAGGGAAATTATAAATGTCACTGTAGAAGTACCTGTATTGGTGAGATATAATGGGCAATTTTCTCATATAAAAATCTTCAGCACGATTATGTATTTAAACTACGGCATAAAGGCCAGCATCACCAGATACTTAGGGTTTGAATAAAACTACTAAGTTGTCTTGGGGTGACTTTATGCTGTTGTATGCCCTATTACCACTCTATGCCCAGACACGATTCCTGTGCCTTTCTATGCCTTTAAAACTGGGTGCAAGAGAGAGAGAGAAAAAAACTGAGTGAACAGTTTGTGTTTCAAGGACACAAAGATTAGCTGCTGCTGCTGAGGAGCAGAGGAAGCAGTCTTCTTGCTTTTCAGCCAGCTTTTCAGCTCTGTTTCTTCAGAGAGAGATGGAGAGTTAAGGTTTTTTTCCTCTGGGACTTTGGCTTTTCCCTTCATCTCTTCTGGACTTGTTCAGCATATCAGAACACCAGAACACACTGGGAAAATTTCCACCTTGGGCCCGGAGGGGAGCCCATGCCAACTCAGCTCCGAGGAGGAGGAGAGAAACCACACCCACAGGACTCAAATCTTTCAGGTTTTCTCTCACATTATTATTATTATTCTTTTCCTGTGTGTTAGTTAAAGAAATAGTTTTTATTTTCTCCTTCACTTTCCTCTGAGGGAAGTTTTTTTCCTGAACCTGGTGGGGGAGGGGCAGCTGTAACTGCCTTCCTTTGAGGAGACGTTCCTGTTGGACGTTTTCCCTGAATTTAGCCCAAACCGGCACATAAGTAGAGAGTGGGAATCACTTCAGGATTCTCAGTACAGGATATCAACTACATGCCTGAAAATTTCTGAGTGAAGGAGTGACGCAATTGACAGAGTAAATTACTTTGTCAGGGAAAGAGGTAGCTACTCGCAGCTTTTTGATATCCAAGCAACTCAAGTTCTTCAGTTAGATGCATCAGGAATACAAGCCTGTGGGGTTGGGGGTTTGTATTTTCTGAAAGGCAAAAGAAATAATGTATGTTTCAAAATATTGTCCTAAGTCAATTCAGCATGTCTTTTTAATTATTTTTCCTCTTTTGTCTAAAACTGGTTGAGTTGAACCTGATTTTTCACAGGGTACAAGGAATCTTCTTTCTTCAGTTTCTTGAGAGGAAGTTCATACACAGTGCCTCCATAGCTTTTTGGCTGCTCTGAAATAATTTGTTAACGGACATTCAAAGCTGTTTCTCATTCTTCAGGAACATTCCTTGGCTGCATCAGTCACCACAACAAGGGTGTAACTATCAGTTAAGAATTGCACAGCAGCTTATTGCAGCGGTCGACTACAATTGGACTGTTGAACCAAATGACAGGGTATAAAGTAGATCTGAGTCATTTGGCTCATGCCTATTGTTGCAGTTGCTTTCATCTACCTAGACTTATCTGTTTCTTGCAAAACAATTCTGAAACTCTTCAGGCTTAATTCTATTTACTATTAATTGTGTTACGAGAAAGCTGCAAAAATACCACATTCAATTTTCACTCTTGGATAATTTGCTGCAATAGGAAGGCAGAATGCAGGCTGTTGATCATGCTAAAACACCTCTAAGCTGAGACGGCTTTGGCTAATGCAGGCAATGCAATTTTCTACCTAATGGTGAGCTACACTTTGCAAGAAAGAAGGATGCAGGAGTTTTCTCAGGGTTTAGTATTTAGGGCAATCAAGTCTGTTAACAGATGGCATTTTTGTCTTGGTTACCTTTATACTTATGTTTGTGAGGTTTTTTTGCGGAACATCCAATCACACTTTTCTATAGATTGCTCATTTTTCTCTATCCCATTTCAAAAAACAAATTAACATCAAAAAGTATGACCTCTGAATTATTTCTCTTTGATTTACATATCCTTCAATTTTTAATTTATTTAAAGAAATTTCTTAATTGAAGACCATATTGCATCATCCAGATTTCCCCCTAATTTATCATAAACAAGTTATTAAAGGCAATAAAAAATTAGAATCATAAATGCATATCACCATCTCTCAAAGTTCTTTACTTCTGTAATCCCCCTTGCCTACCTTGTTTCATCTACCTAGAGGAAATTATAAGATAGACACAGAATATATGCTCAGTTTGTCCTTTAAGTTTCTTTAAAAAGAGTGACTGGGTTAAAAGAATTTCCTTGAGGCTTGGTCTTGCTTTAGGTGGAAGCTAAGGGTCTGGGGACAGAAGATTCAGAGGTTCCAGAGTGCAGTAAGTGAATAGGAAGCCTGCAGGAGAGGAAAAAAAAAAAAAAAAAAGAAAAAGAAAGAAAGAGAAAAGGACTTACAGCCCGATGTTAGAATGGGACGGAAGGAACCTTCCTATGTGCTGGTGGTGAGGACTGAGTGTGCTGTAATACAGAAAATCAGGGAGTTGGTTGAAATAAAGCCCTGAAACAAGTTGCTCTTATGCTAGCAAACGTGAGCACACCATCCTGTACATAACTTCTTACAGTTTCTTAATACTGAGCACACATGGCAAAGCAGTCCTCACAGTATGTGGAAATATCTACAAAAAGAGTGATATCAACTGAATAACTGTTAAATTAACTGTCATGCAAAGTACCTATAATTTCCTATGCCATTTACTCCAAACTCATAAATGTAATCAGCTGTGATTTTTTTAATACATTTTTTTTTTAATTCCTTTTGTTTCCTCCTTGTCTAGTGAGAATAGCTCTGTTAGAGCATGATGCTGACACCAAGGCTCGCGGTTCAGTCCCTGTGTGGGCCATTCACTTAAGAGCTGGACTTGATGATCCTTGTAGGTTCCCTTCCAACTCCGAATATTCTGTGATTTGGAAATAAATTCCTGACTGCCACTATTCTGGAGACAGAGAGCAGGGCATACAAATTTTTTTTAAGCAAAATAATTAATGGCAAAGGCTATCAGTCTTTCCTTTAATAATTTATTCCTTATCATGAATCAGACTGGAACCATTAAGAAAAATACCAGAAGTCTTAAGGTGTTATGAAGTTCTGTTAATCCTTGTATCCATATAAGATGAACAGAGAGGATAAAGAAAGAAATCTTGGAAGAACTGCTGATCTCATACTGCAAAACATTAATGGCTTAGCTACCAAACTATATTTCTTTTTGTTTTTGCAAGAACAGAAGAAAGTACAAAGAGGATTTCTGAAGAAATATGTCCAAAATGAATTGTGTTTGCACTGGGATAAAAATTCATAGCTTGAAGCACAAAAAAAATAAACTAATATTAAATCTAATATTGGGACAGGCTCCTGTGAGCCGTTTGCTACTCTGTTGACATATAAAAGTCTGTTCAGCATTACAGCTTACATTTTTGTACTACAAAGGTAAGCACAACTCCTGAGTTAGGTAGGAAAAAATAATTCAAAAATAATTCAAAAAAGTATTATTTCTTTTCTTTAAACACCATGGTGTTTTGTAACTTAAACCAACAAGTCTTGATTGTCATATTGTCAAAAAATGTTCTATCTTTTTGAGTGTCTGTTTGTCATCTAGCTCCTTGAACTTCTTGTACACTGGAGATTTTTTGTTAGAGGAAAAAATTTTGGTGTATACTTAGTTTCTCTAGATTTGCGGAATCCATAGCCAAGGAAGATTACAGGAGCATCTGAAGATTAGTTTAAAAAAAGCATAATGAAAATCTCCAGAACAATTCAATAACTGTTATTTGACATAAATTTATGCATGCTCCAATGCACTCAAATCAACTTTTTCATCTTTTACTTAGGCTGAAATTAACTTCTTACAGGTATAAAGTAATAGTGTTTACAGAACACAGAAGGCAAAACCTCCTTCTAAAAGTCATTGAACAGAATTAATACTATTGGATTAGTCTAAGTAAGAAAATCACTTTTGAAAATTTGATTAATAAATAAAAAGTTCCTTATGTGTGGTGTCTCAGTTGCTGGGATTGGTTCATATTTGCACAAGTTCTTTATGGTTGCTTGAGGCAATCAGTTGATGGCAAAGGAAGTTCTACAATTAAAATAAATTACTGTGTTCAGGAGACAAAGGCAGAATATTTTATATATATATATAATATATATATATATAATATATATATATTTTATATATATCTATAATATATAAAAATATATATAGATTCATATATATATTTTTATATGTATGAACACAGAAAGTGAGGGTATAAACAATGATGGGGAAAAAAATCTGGGCTGTTGTTCTTGTAGGACGTTTTGAAATACGCTTTGCTTTCAGAAGCTGGCAAGTCTTGTATTTCTTTTTAAATAAGGAATTGGCTTAAGAAAAACAGGTTGGCTAAGAAAGCAGGTTGTCACAGACTTTGGAAGTTTTCATGCTGTATGATGGCACCGAGGGTTCTAAATAAGTGCATATCATCATGTTGGAACACGTTCTGAAAGACTTATTTTTGCTTACCAATAGTCCTGAGAATTAGACAATATTCAACTTATACTACAATAATCAATTCTTCTATCTATTTCTACTAGGTAGAGTAGATCTCTTAATGTCTTGATCAATCAAAATAAAGAAGCCTAGCGGCTTCAGAGTATATTGGTCACGAGAAGCAATGATCTGTATTGCCCTGCAATCACTATCAGACAGGTATAATATGCCATTTAACATTTGCTCCTGAAACAGAGGCTGATGTGTGGAGAGGGGAGACTTATTATCCTATTTGTAACTTGACTTCATGAAACCTGGAAACTCCTCTGATTCCTGCCACTAACACCCATAACCTGCCATAAGTAAATCCAAGCTACATGACAAGAACGCACTGACACTGGTAAATAAATCCTGTCAAAACACCTTCTATAAACAGCTTCATAAAAATACATAAAATTGTCAGATGTTTTGTATCGCTCCTATGAGAGAAAATGTCTTCATTGAATCTCCTGGATTTGATGACATCTCCTCAGACATAAGAAACTAAGATGAAATATTAGTCTCCAGATGCCAAATTTCTTAATTTTTAACACTATCTGATTAATTTTATGTTTTATTTCTCACAGTAATAACATGAATATATGTAGCAGAGAAAGTTTATACATATTCTTAAGGAAAATTGAATACTTTGTCAGAGTTCATAGTCACCCAGTCATCTTCTATAGTTCACTAGGTCATCTTCTATACTTAGAGGGTGTCATGAGGCATTGTAAAAAGGTTTACAATTATTTAAGCCATATTTGGAGCAAGCTGTACAGAGTGAGAAAGGTTTGCCATATGTTTGAGAGACCTGCTCAGGTCTCTGCTGAGACCTGCCACATTGATTCACTTTTCACTTATATGACATTGTCTGTCGAGAACATTTGTGTCCTAATAGGTCAAACACCATGGGCGCACTCATTCTGACACTTAGGAGTAGAGAGCTGCTGTTTTCCCTTGAGCTAGTCATTTAGGTGAGTACTGGTGACAGACTAAGCTTAGTTTCCGTGCTTTTAACTCTGTACTAGCAACACGGCCCAAACCTCCTCCACAAATTTCTTTTCCAATGGAAGAGCATCAGTAATCTCCCTCTTGAGTGTGTAACATCCCCTCTCCCTCCAAATTTTCCCATGTATACACGTTAAAATCATTCATTACAAAGCAGAAAAAATGGATTGGTTTTACCCCCAGATACTCCAGAATTTTTCTCATAAAAATTTTCAGCTTCAATTAATTTATTAATCTCAAAAGCCAATTTTCTTTTCTGGAAGAAACACTGAACTTAGTTACTTTCCAACAGACCATGTCCTTTGCCATTGACAGTTGTTTCTGTGGAACAAAACCAAAAGAAGTTGAAATTCACTGGAACCATGGATTATTATTGCTACTTGCAAATCTAGAGCTTATTGTAATATCTTTCCTATCAGTCCATTTTAAGAGAACTTAGAGAAATAAACAAACAAGCAAAAAACAAAAAAACACCAAATTTCTATTCTAAAAATCTTAATTTATCAGAATCATAGTTCCTTTTCTCTTCAGTTCTCTCTCTCCACATATACATACAAGCTCAACCACCTAGCACCCTTCCACAAGCCAGGATATCAAATATTATACTTCATATGTTTTTCAGCAGTCCATCCTTATCATACCTCAAGGAACAGTAACACTTTTGCTGCTTGGAATCACATAAAACGTAGTTTTGGAGGGGACTCAGGATACCACTCAGTGCGACAGCTTTCTCCAAGTAGGGGCAACCTCACAAGCAGACCAGATTTTTGTGAACATTGTCCAGAGGTGTTTTAAAAACCTCCAGAGCATCTCTGGGCATCGTGTCCAAAAAGGTCAGTCAGGATGTTTTTTCCTTACACACCTACAGCTGTTGCAGATTGGGACTGCCACCTCCTGCCCTTTAATTGTGGTCATCTGAGAAGAGGCTGGCTCTATCTGCTTTACAACACTCCTGTAGGTGGTGGCACACTATGATTAAATTTGCCCTGCTCCCACAGCATGCCCTTTTCCAGACTAAATTAATCAAGCTCCTCTGGCCTTTCTTTGCATGTCTTGTGGGTTCAGCACTGTCAGTCATCTTAGAGGCCTTCCACAGCACCTTCCTCAGCTTATAAACATCTCTTTTGCACTGGGGAGCCCCAAACCATAGACAGATACCATGGAGCTGTTGTCAACCCCTTGATGAAAGGAACAATATTTTAGAGAGTGGGAGTGGAATGGCTGACAAATAGATGTTTAGGACCTAAAATTAAACTTCATAGAGGTACTTAACAGAGGGAGGAAAGCAGACAAAATTAACATCTATTTCATACCTACCTCTTCAATCCTACCTCACCCTTCCCCCAAATTACAAAAGGAAAGATATAGTATAATAATTGCCATAGGGCACTGACTGCTATCTTTCACTGGTTAAACAGAACTTGAAAAAGAAACTGCACAGAAGAACCAAAGAGTATAAATCTAACAAAACAGCCCCATAAAGCAGTTCAGGAAGATGTTACTTCACCTGAGGAAAAGAAATATCGAACTGGTTTGAGTTCAACCCCTTAAAAACATCCTTTAGATAAGCAGTGGATAGGAGAGGCCTTATACTGTGTAGTCAGAGTAAGACCTACACAGATTTACCTCACCCTGACCACATAAGTTTGGGAAAGGTATTGGAAAGAGAGAGTGACTGAGAATCTGAAATTGCTAGAATAGCAACATGAAATGATTCAAGCAAAGTTCAACAGCAGCTGCTGTCTTTACCTTCTGAATCTTCCCCTGTTTTTGTCTTCTAGATGCAATTCCTCTCTTCACTTCTCACATAGTTATTTTCAGCTTTTGTCTTTCCTTGCTTGTTGTTTCTTTTTTTTCCTTTTTCTTGTTTGTAGCCCTATAAATGTTTGCTGAGTTTCAGTCAGCTAAACGCAAACTTGATTTTCCTGATTTTTTTTTAAACTTCAAACTAGAAGCCTTTGTATCTGATAAACAAACACCAAGCTGAAAATCACCAATTTCAATATAAATTTTGTCACTCACAAAAGTGATGTACTTTTAGTAAAAGTATGCCTCTCACCAGAGCCATGTGGTGGGCCAACTCAGAATGTTCTGCTGTCAAGGTCAAACAGCAAATTCTGACAATCCTCTTAATGCCCTCTTCCCCGTCTCAGCAACTTGGGTATTCCCACTGCTTAGTTATGCACATATGTCTCAACCTGCTTCATGCTCTTAATTTATTTTTCTACTTATCATATAGAATTAAAACATAAGTTAATTTTGAGTCATTCATACTGAAGGCTTAATACCCTCTAAATCTAATTTTATTGAATCCGCAGGCTGTTGCAAACTTCAACCCAAAACGTTATGACATAATGCATAATTCCAGATCCTTTTTGCCCCCAAAACTGAGGAAAGTACAATTTGTTTCCAACTAGGAGTCAGTCTGTTTTCCCTTTACGTGAACTGGATTCTGTCTTTTATAAACCTATATTAGTATATATCAAGCAAGTCTTGCCAATATTTTCCTCCATTCCTCCACCACCAAAACCTCCTGCTGCAAAACACATGTAGCTTAACCCACACCTGACATGAACAATCTCTTTTTATCTCTATATCTTACAATTTATCATATTTTTATTATTAACATTCCAAAAGAGGGATTTTTTCCTAAACTTGAAAATTTCCTGACATGGTTAAGTTTTAAACACAACCATGCTAATGGTCTAAATAATAACAATAGTAAAATAGAAAAGTTATATCTTTCTGTCCACATTCAACAGTCCTATAATACGCTGCTGAGAAAAATCTGTGTGTGATATATCTTAATCTTTCCACTTAGCTGCCATGTTACATTAGTAAAACTACGGATGTCTGAGATGTGAGATTATAGAAATTCCCTAAACCTCTCATTAAAAAAATTACATGAATAATGGAAGCCTCTTTCAACCATTCCTTCCAGCTTTTGTTAACATCATTATGAAATAATAGATACACACCTTGGATATGGACAGCATAATAATAATTTCCTATTGGAGAAACAAAAAACCTAAGTATGACAACAGTACTGCAAATAAGCAGAAACCTGGATGTTTCTACAGATTTTTCAACACAGATCTGTAGAGAATACAAAGACTAACAGGTACTGAATGCAGCTTACTAGCTGGATTTCATTTATTCTGAAGCTTCCCCGTGCTATTTTCTGAAGGAGATTGGAGCTATTTTCTGAAGGAGATTGGAGCAGATTGGTGGTTCCCTTTGCATGATACTTTTTCCCATTTAACATCTACCATTAGCTCCATTATTGTTTCCAATTTTTATAGCGAAATGTAATCGACAACAAGCACTGAGCCCAAAAGGAGCCAAAAAACTAGCTGGAAGATTCTGAAGTCTTTTACAGAAAAAGGGGATCTCTAAGCAGGAAATTTGATTCCAATAAAAAGCTTAGTCTGCAGTACTATGCAATATATCTAGTAATAGTAAAATGTCCTCTCTAATCTATCTAGTGTAATTAAGCCCTGTTTGGAATTCATTCTCACTTTTCAAAGTACATGAAGCTATTTTGAGGTTTGAAATTACACAGATTCTGTTCCAAAGCAAAGTGTATTTTTTATTTAAGATTGTCGGTGGCAGTCATACCATGCTGCAAAAACATGAGCAGAATTGCCAGTAGTAAAACTGTTGAAATTCCAGCAATAAAACTAATTCCCAGAATAGACCAATATTTTTTAATGAATATTTTTATATGTTTTTTCTCTTTATACAAAGGAAATATTTATTTAGTTCTCTTGACAACTATTGTACTTTGACAGCACATTTACAGAAAAAGCTCTAGGAGTAAATTTGCTTTATCATTATATTTTACTGTTTTACAGCCAAACATGGTTTTCTTATTTGGAGTCAGCTAGGAGCCTTTTGCTGTCCAAAGTGTGGGTAAAAGCAGATAAGAAAAATATTTCTTTCTAGAGAAAGAGAAAAAAAATTAAACACTTCTCTCTGACTTTTTATTTGTCAACAAAATTCTAATAAAAACTAGCTTTTAACTTTTGTCTCACTAATAACATGTTGAAAAGTTTTCATTAAGAGGTTTACTTTCTTTTAGCCTGTCACTTTGAAAGAAAGACATAAGTTGAATAATTTGCTACTCACCATTTAGCACTGAAAAATACACAGTAAAGATGGTTTAAAATAGAGTTGCTCAGCTGCTTCTCTTCATAGAGAAGTAAATTAAATAAGGTGAAGTTGCTGGTTGGCTCTTGTGTATTTGGAGTCTCTTCATCAATATGAGTCATCTAACACTCAATAGGGTTTATCACAGATAGTATGTTGCAGAAAAGACGGTGTAAGGGAAGTTTATAGTAAGATGTGGAGGGAACATCCTTCTGTTTTCTTTCCACAAGATATGCTGGAAGAGTTTTATGAGACAAAAAATTGTATTTTACAGTCAGACACTTCTCCATCCATTAATAAACCCATAACCCCTGTGAAAAATAAAAAGAAATGGAAAGCTTTTGAAATGCATCCAGTGCACTTACAGAGCACTATTTAAAGGAAATGGATCTTGTAATCACAGCAACTCAAAATGGCGACATTTCAGCTTTGGACTTCAAGTTTACATTTCATTTGAAATTTTCAGGCACTGCAGAGGCAGTGGGATATCTTATAACATCAGGAGCCCAATAGAAGATTTGCAGACATAATGCTGAGGCCACATGCATTCAGTGAAAAATTGGAAACGTGTTGGATACCCAGGAACTCCCAGCAGAAAGTGACACAAATCACCCAGTCAGTAAGGGCCAGAAGCCATCTAAAGACAATATCCTTAAGCACAGAATCACTGTCAAAGGAGGTGACTGTCCTGCTCTGCTCTGCACTGGTGTGGCCTCACCTTGAGCACTGTGAGCAGTTTTGGGCACCACAATATAAAAAAGACACTAAAGCTATTAAAGAACATCAAAAGATGGCTATGAAGGCTGGTGAAGGCTCTGGAGGGGAAGCCCTATAAGGAGCTGCTGAGGTAACTTGGTCTGTACAGTCTAGAGGAGACTGAGGGGAAACCTCATTGCAGTTACAACTTCCTTGTAAGGGGAAAGCCAGGCACTGATCTCTTCTTGCTCGTGACCAGTGACAAGACTCGAAGAAAAATCAGGAAGTTGTGTCGGGGAGGTTTAGGTTGGATGTTAGGAAAAGGTTCTTCACCCAGAGGGTGATTGGGCACTGGAACAGGCTCCCCAGGGAATTTGCCACAGCAACAAGCCTGAGTTCAAGAAACATTTGGACAATGCTCCATGGTGTGATTCTACTCAGTGCCAGAAGTTGGANGCTCCCCAGGGAATTTGCCACAGCAACAAGCCTGAGTTCAAGAAACATTTGGACAATGCTCCATGGTGTGATTCTACTCAGTGCCAGAAGTTGGATTTGGTGATCCTGATGGGTCCCTTACAACTCAACATATTCTATGATTCTAAGTGTGCTGCTCTGTACTTATTCAGATGGCTAATGGACAAAATAGAGAAGATATCATTTGTCTTATCTCCAGCAATTTTATCAGAATTATTTCATGTCTCTTATCATTTGGTATCTGCATTCAGGAACACTTTCACAAAAATTAAAATGACAGGCTCATTCCTTTTTTCCTTCCCAATAAGAAAAAGACTACTAACTCCTGTTAATATTAACAGGGGTTAATATAAGGTTTTGCAAGAACAGAGAGAAATGACTTTGAAAGTACTGTATATTTTATCTTCTGTTATAATACATTTGGTTAAAGTATACCAGATCAAAAAAATTATTAAAATAATTTGGGGAAAATGGATGCTATTCTAACTGAAAACAGATTTATTCTGTAGATTGCTATTTTTCAGAGAAAGAAGAAGAGGCGAGGGAGAGTAGATGAGACTTATTTTTTGAGCAATTTTCAGTTTCTTTTGGTTTCCCTAACTAGACTCACTTATCTCAGTGGAATGAATGACAATCTATAAAGGTTTGGATAATAACATGAAAGACCAAAGAGGGTCAAGCTGCTTAAGATTACCAAGTGCAAGGTTAAGTAGTGAATCGATCTCAGTTTGTGAGTATCTACAGCAGGACAAAACTTTTGTAATGAGTTCTTCAGTCCAGCACACAAAGGATGTAAGAGCTGGAAAACAAAGCTATACAAATTCAAACTAGCAACACAGTGCACATTTTTTTATGACAGGAAACTAATCATAGAAACACTTTAGCAGGGATTGCAATGGATTCTCTGTCACTGTCATTGCTAACATCATCTGATGGGATAGCTTTTTTCATTTCTAAAAACCAATATTGCTGCCCAGGGATACACAGAAGTCCTATTTAGTGTGCCTTAGAATAGCTAGGATCATATTGTTTCCTCCTTGCTTAATCATGTATGAGTAATTATATCAGATACCATTAAAATTAACACACATTAAGGGTTTCCACCCACAAAACGAGTTTTTCACTTGAAGTATAACTGATGGCTTATTTTTCCTTGCTTTAAGAGGACAATAAAATTCCTAGAAATCTTGAAATTAGTCAGGTTATGATTTGGAAAGAAGCAGATGTCCCTAAAGAACCATAAAAACTCTGTGTACATTTATTTTTATTCTTTCTGTTAAGGGCCTATATGGCTCCAGTGCTTCCCTAAAGAAATATTCCATGTTTCTGTTTACTTGTCAGCCACAGCCACTACCGTTCTGTAAAATGGCTACTCCAAACAGCAGAATCTGGTTCTCTTTTCATGTATAAATCAGCTGCAAGCTGTGGATTTCAGGCTGGAATTGCAAAGTGAAGTTCTGTACTCCCTAATTATTCTGTGCAAACTAGTAATACATCAATAAAAGGGGCAGATATAAAGCCACAAGCATAAAACACCCCTGCTCACCAAATATATAGAGTTTATGTATTTACTACTTACTTTTTCTCACTACATAATTTTTTCCCCTTCATTTATATACCTGAAGTTTCTCTTGGGTGTCAAAATACTCTTAACTAAGGGAAATCAATGCTTATGAAATACTATGATGCCAAACTCAGGTGTACTTCAGCAGCAGTTCATCATACTTTCTTATGCAGCATCATTCCAATATGATGGTAATGACAACTAAATTCCAACAGACTACACAGACTTCATTTTTAACCTCTCCAGGGTAATTTTTCTTTACCTGAGAGCTTTATGTCTTTACATTCTTCCTTGCATCCCAGAACTAGCTACATTTCCTATGAGCATAAATTTGGAAAAAAGTGACTGTAAAAGGTGTTAAACAAGTGAAAAATTTTAATACTGATGATTTTTCTGTCATGTGTTCTCTCATCCAGCAGACTTGCTCAGCTAGTATCTGCACATTCTAAGAACTGCCTTTTAATATGGTTTTAAAACTGTTATTGACTGTACCTCCTAAAGGTCAGACCTGAAGGTATTGAGCTCTTCACTGCTATTTCCCTCCTTCTCTTTACGGTTGTCAAAACCAGTCAATGAATACAAGTGCATACACCTTGAAAGAAAGGCTGCCCAGACTGTGTTGAATTATGCTGAATTGCCAGGCATTTGTCTGTCATGTATCATGTTTGGTTCCGATAGATCTAATTATAATTTTTTTTTCTTTGGGTGGGGGTAAAATTCTTATTGAGTATTAGTTGTGAAAATTGTTTTGTCTTTATTGCATGAAGGTTAAGTAAAATAAAGCTAGGTTTTTGTTTGCTGGTTTAAGATTGCTACTTTTATTTAAAGCATTTAATTATTTCCACCCCCCAAAAATAAAAAAACAACCAATTCTTCTAGCTAGGAAAATAAACTGTATGGGAAGCAATTTCCATAAGAAATAGAAAAAGGTTAGTTTCTCATCTTAAGGCTGGAATGAAGGAAAAAAAAATCCCTTCTGCATAGCAATATCCCCAAACCGTTTGATTTTATTTAAAGCTTGTGATATGGGAGAAGTGAGCCATGTTATATCTAGCCCATAAAAAAAGTTCCATTGAAAGATGAAATTCAGGGTAGATTTTTTTATGTGGAGCACTCCACACACATTTGATGGAAGTGCAAAAAATGGAAATCAATGCTGATCTTAGCCGAAGAACATTGGTTGAAGAATAATAGCAGACTGGGAGTGGATAAGAAATGAACTGCAGATCAAGTAAGAAAGATTTCCTGCAGACTGTGCTTGTGCAGAGCTTTACCTTTAGCTCAAGAAACAGACAAGGTTCTTGAGCAGTCAAGGGTTTCTCTTTCAGTCCCGTAGAGGACTTTTTAATATGAATTACTTCTAATTGCCCATTTATTTTTGTATATGAGTAGAAGCAGGTATATATGACAGCCACTGGTTGTACTTACATAGAAAATGTTAAACTACAAATGCTTTATTTCACAAGGTCAGGAAGAGTCAATAATTCATATGTGGTGTAACCACAGGCAAAATTCCCAGGTATTTCTACACATACCAGCTAAAATCTATCCATGGCATACTCTATACTGCATTTATGTGGGAGCTTCATTTCACAATTCCTAGTTATTCTCTCTTTTACTAACTACAATTCATTTGACCTTTCTGTGGTCCCTGAGCTTCTGGTTCCTGAGATTCCAATTACATTTGTTGAGAGCCCACTTGCTGCAACTCATTCTTAGTAGTTCGTTGACTGAAAACAATGCAATTTTAAAAAACCCAAACCCAACAGGTAAGTATTGAGGCTACTTTGAAATTCCATTCTGATTAAGAAATACAGCAAAAATACAGAGGCATCTGAGGAAGGAATGCTCTGAAACGTATAATTTACAACACTGATCCTGCAAACAAATACATCATTATGAGCAACCACTGATAAACAGTGTTATCTTTACCAGCTTTGATTGTTTGGGCTGTAGATGTGGTAAAACTTCTGATTTATATATTTTTTTTAATTTCCTGAAAAGTAATTTTACAATGATGCCTACAGCATGTGAGAGGCTCTTTCCTTAGCTTCATCATAAACCTAAACAAATAAATTATATAGTAATGGTACTTTCCTCTCGGATAAAACTCCTATATCGTGCCATAAAAAAGGGGTAAAAAGGAAGAGGTAATTCCATTTTTCATATCATCAATTTAGAATCAATTTAACTTAGCTACATAACGAAAATTATATGAGAAAATCATGCACATTTAGGTGTCAACAAGATATACTTATGCTAAAACATTGTTACCTTCAGTTACTATGATGCTTTTCATTTTTACACTGTTAAATTCTTTCATTTTTACAATGATCATTTGCTTTAGAAATAAATATAACTGTAAAAATATTACATAATACCCTCTGCAAACAAATATAGAATAAAACAATATAAAGGTGGAGACAGAAAATAGCACTAAAAATGTGTTTGAAGAAGAATGCCCCTAAAAATACATTGGAAATTTATACTGCTCATAATTTCTATTCCTATCTCAATCTGTAATA
>VXAZ01004185.1:0-28563 GCA_013399875.1 Gymnorhina tibicen | reverse complement strand
CATGCCCAGCTCAGCTCGGAGCTCCCTGTGCTCCCACAAGCACGGGCTCCAAAGCAAACCCTGCCCACGGGGACACAGCGGCCGTGCCACGCTGGCTCCCTGCAGCTGAGGCTGGGCCTGCAGCACCCCGGGGTGCCCGCGGAGCCAAGACTGCCCCCGAGGCTTCCTGGAGCCCGAGCCAAGCCAGAGGCCCTGTGCTGAGGCTCCCTCCGGGCCGGCTCCAGCCCCTCGGGGTGCCTGGGAGCAGGGGGTGCCCGCGGCCCAGCCCAGCCTCGGTAGCGCCGGGGACACCCAGGGAGGAGCCGTGGGTGAGGCTCTGCAGGACCCTCAGGGGCTCCCATGGCACAGGGCCCGCTGGGATTTGCCCCTGCAGTTAAAATACCAAGTGTGTGCAGAGCAACATACTGGAGCCAGTTCATGCCCACAGTGTCACCAAGCCCCAGAGCCCCAGCAAGGACAGCCCTCAGCTCCTCGCTGGCTGCAGAGAAGTGATGGGGACCCTATCAGCACATGCCCAGGAGAAGCTGCAGCGCTCCCTCGGTCTTTATCCCAACGCTCCCATCACTCTCCCTGAGCTGGAATTGCTGTTTGACAGATTGGTAAAACAAAAGCACCCCAAACTTTCCAAGCAATAACGAGAGCCGTGGTGCTGAGGAGGAGCTGATTTAAGATCCTCTGGCCTTGCTGAGGGATGGTTTGGCAGGGGAGAATAATGGCAGGTGAGGGATGGAAGAGGTGGGTGAGGGAAGATTTGTCCCATTCTCTGATAGCAAACGTGCCCTGGAGGATTTTGCAATGGGATCAGGACACTGGAGTCCCTTGGCACAGGGGATGCCCCCACAGTCACCCAGCCCTGATCTGCATGTGGGAAGAGCATTCCTGGTCCCCAAAAGGCCTCCCAGCAAACCACATGGACACACAGCCCCTCTGCTCTGTTGCTCTTCCAATTTAACTTTGTGCTCGTGTCCCTTGGCTCCTAGCCCGGGGATATGGATGGTACCAAGCTCCCTGCAAACAAAAGGAACTTCTCTAGGACTGTACTGGTGGGATTATATGAGATTTGTCAATATTTGCTCAGGACTGAGGTGAAACAGAACTGAATGAGGCTGAAAAATAATGTCAGATTTTGGATTTGGAAGTGCTGTGACAGCCTGTGGAGGTGGCTACTGAGGCATCACCAGCTGTTCAACTAAAAATGCTGGGGTTTTTGCCTTTTTCTCCCTCTTCTTTGTATTTTAACTTTGTATTTTAACTGACATACCAGGCAGAGCTGCTCTGTGTTGCAATAAATAGGGGTATTTTGTGTTTTATCTCCATGTCATCGCTGGTCAGGTGGAGCTGAGACCAAACCCTCCCTGGCACAGGTGAGGATGAGAGCCAGGAGAGGCTGTGCCTGACCCCAGGGACTCTGGCACCTGGAATCACAGAGTCCCTTAGGCTGGAAAAGACCCCAAGATCATCGAGTCCAACCATTAACCCGGCACTGCCAAACCCAGCACCAAGCAAAAAGCCCGGGCCTTGATGTGCGTGAGCTGTCCCAACACTCGGCATCTTCCAGGATCTGGCCCACCCTGGTTTGGGATACTCCAACCGCGCTGGGAGGGAGGCAGCTCCCACTGTCACCTCCAGCCCTCCCTGCCCGGACAGGGACGTGCTGGGCAGGTCCCCTCCTGCCGGGGCTGAGGCACTTTGGGGGGGCTGCGATGCCAGCATCTGTCCTCTTCCTCCTCGCACGCCGGCGCTGGTTCAACATCCTGAACTGCGCAGGGAGGGAAACCCATCCCGGCATTGCCCTCTGCTGGCAAATCCCTCTCGCGTAAGTCTTTACTCGGCTGCCTTCTCCCGAAATATCCTGGGGAGCAGCTGCGCTGTCCCTGAGTGCTCATCTTGGCACCCACATAACCAGTAAATCCCGGTGGCACTGGCGGCCTCGGCCGGAGGGATTGGGCGAGGAGGACCTTCCTTGAGGTTTGATGCAGGCTCTGGGTGCCCAGGAAAGCAGCTGAGTGCCTGGCAACGGGGACTGGAGCCAGGCTTTCCCTTGGGGAAAAAGGGAGATGAAAATTAAAGTGGGGAAAAACGTTTGTCATTAAAATCCGGCAGCCAGTGACCCCGTCACAGCAGGGAAATATTGGTCTGGAATTTACAGGAGTTTAATGGGCTTCAGGAGAGAGGCACAGAAAGTGTTTTGTTGGGAGATGGTTTTCCAGAGAAGAGGGATGCTGGGTGATGAGCCACTGCTACTTTTGGGTGTGGGGTGACCTTGTCACAGTGCCCTCGGCAGCGTCACCTGTGCCCCATCACCTTCTGCTCCCCGGGTGAAGGTCGGGGGCTGGCAGAGCACCCTGGGTCGGGCCCCGCACCCGGGGCAAGTGGCTTTGTGCCCAGGAGCTGAGGTTAGTGGCCCCCGAATCTCAGGGGAAGAGCCAGGAAGGGTGGGCAGGAGCCTCTGCCATGCTGCCAGCTGTGCCAGCACCCCAGAGCAGGGAGATATCCCGGTGTCCCACGTCTGTTTGTCCAGAAAGGCAGTTTTGCCTCCAAGTGTTCGAGTGGGAAATTGCAGGTGCTCCGGCATGGCTTGGAAAGGTGTTCGTATGTCCCTGCAGCCGGCTGAGCCGACTTGAGAGGGGGAATATTGGGAAAGAATCCTCCCTGTGAGGGTGGGCAGGCCCTGGCACAGGGTGCCCAGAGAAGCTGTGGCTGCCCCTGGATCCCTGGCAGTGTCCAAGGCCAGGTTGGACGGGGCTTGGAGCAGCCTGGGATAGTGGAAGGTGTCCCTGCCCATGGCAGGGGGTGGCACTGGATCATCTCTAAGGTCCCTTCCAACCCAAACCTGAGGATTCTGCAAGCACAGCAGAGATGATGGGCCAAGGCAGGGCAGCAGGGCATGCTTTTAGGTTGTGTGTCTGCTGGACAGCCCAGTCTAAACCCTCCTGGTGCCTGGGACATTTGGGATGCTGAAGCCAGGGCGCTGCCAAACCAGCATCCTAGAAAGCTCTAGAAGCATCAGTTCCACCTAATCCCAAAGCCATTTGGAGAACTCGCTGTGGATGGGGAAGATCTGCCCAAGCCCTGCACAGCATGTCCCTATTCCCTGCTGACCAAATCCCTCTGCAGAACCTCCTCCCATCACCCGTGGGGAGCCAGTTATGGAGGAGAATGGAGTTCAAGTGCAGGTGAACAGTTCAGCAAAGGGCAGGAGAACCCCAAGGACAGCAGGAGGGTGGCCTGAGACCAGCTGGGTCCATCCCTCCTTCACTCCCAAGGGACAGCCAGTGGCAGAAGCTCTCGGACACAGCTTTGAGGTGACACGTAGGAGGAGGTCACCAGGTTCCCACAGCACAGACAAGGAAAGGGAAACCTGTGATAATGCCCTGAAACGTGGCCTCAAAATCCTGCCAGCTGAGCAGACTGGGAGAGATGTCCGGCAGAGCTGAAGGCCTGGAGCCAAGGGAGGGAAGGAGGGAGGGAGGGAGGGATGGGGCTGGGCTGCTGAGAGCCACAAGATTTGGAAAGCATCGCTTTGATTTAACAGACCTTGATGTTTGAAAATGAAGTTGAGAGCTCTTTTCTTTGCCACAGGGCTGAGCAGCGAGCAGGATTTAGAAGGGCAAGAGCTTTCCAGATGAGCAGTGCAATTTTGTCAAAAGAACCAAAATAATGATAAAAATAGCGAGCAGGGGAGAGAGGGAGCGCTGGGCTCCCATACAAATGTTAACCCGAGGGTCCTCTCAGCAGGGCCCTAATAAAGGGATTCACCTGTTCTATCAACTAGGGGTGTTACACCTCTGGAGTGGGAATAAACTCATCCTTACAGGTTAATTCCATAAACATGCTGCATTCAGGGCCTTCAATGAGCCGAGTGCTTTTAATGGAAGGAATGAGAATTAAACACACATCTGCAAAGGGATTAGAGAGAGTTGCCTCTAGTGTTGGAATCTGTGGGGCTGGAGCCACATTGCCGTAATAACCCAACAGGCTGGGACACGCTGGGGGCACCCCCAGAGCAGGGAGTGCATCCCAGGGGAGCTGGGGAGGGATGGAACCACCCTGGGAAACGCACAGCCAGGCAGCCCCGGTGCAGCCAACGGGGTCCCCAGCCCTCTCTGCTGTTTGGATGCCCTGAGCTGTCAAACACTCACCTGGCAGCAGCAACCCAGAGGGACAGAGGTGTCCCCAGGACCCTGGGATGTGGCTCTGGGGTTGTGCCTGGGGATGGAGGAGCTGCAGCATCACGGGAGTGCCCAGTGGGATTCTGTGGCAGGGTTTGGCAGAGAGGGCAGGTCCGAGGTAGGGAGAGGAGGAAGAGAGAAACACAAGCAGCTTAGCCCAGGCTGTGACCTCCAGGCCACCACTTCTGTCCCTCAAGCTCCCTCCAGAGCAAGCAAGGCGGGGGCTCCCAGCTCCAGCTGGGGCACAGCACAGCCCACAGCACCCACACCAGGACCGTGGCACCCATTAGCCCTGCAGGACAGCCCAGCACTGAGACACCTGCAGGACTCCAGAGCTTGAGGGTCCAGTTAGGGCTGGGAAAACTGGGAGCAGGTGCAAGCAGACAGTGACCTGGGTGAGCCAAGGCGGGGGCAGAGCCAGGGAGCTGCGATGTGCTGCTGTGAGAGCTGCAGCAGGGCTGGTTTGGCAGTGAAACAAGGTCAGCCGGCCCCAGAGCAGGACCAGGTCCCCAAGGGTGAGGTGGCACAGGAAGGGGGGATGTGGCACAGGGGGAAGGCACCTGATTTATGGCACTGACAGCCATGACCTCTCGCTCCTAAGGAAGTGTCGTGTCCTGTGTGGCGCTCCGGGGGACACTTCCCTGCAGGCAGAGCAAACAAGGACCTGCTGGCATTTTTTGGAGAAGTTGTGCTTTCCCTCAAATGCTTCAAGTACCAAATTGTAAATTATAGATTTTAGTGAGGACATTCCCCTCAGTGCATCCTGAGAGGCTCCCTGGCATGCTCCTGTACATGCTTCCATGTGAGGCCAAAGGCTCTCCAAAGAGCTCTCAGCACCGAGCACCTCCCCAGAACCCACTACTAACCCAAACACGCATTAACAACTCACCAGAGAAGCAACTGGAGAACAATTTGCCTCCCCAGTGGCTGATGGAGCCCTCCATTTCCTGCCTATTTAACACTGCACTGAAGTTAAGTGTCTGTGTCTTAGAACAGTCCCAGAAGAGCATCTCCTGGAGAGAAGAGCAGGAAAGGCACACAGGAAAGCCATTTATACCCCTGGAAAGGTAAAGATCCAGCTAGAGATCAATCTGACAGAGAGCAGCACTGGGCAGAGCTGTGGATTTCCATTATTCCTGGAGGGAAACAGTCCCCCAACTGCTGCACAACACGAGGGCTCTCCAGCCCCAGGGGTGATGTCTGCTCAGGTTTGTTTATCCTCAGTTTATCCACCTCACCTCAGCCTCTCCGTCCCAGCTTTTCCAAGCGCTCTGTGAGTGTTCACCCTGTTCCAAAGGTACAAACACAGATCCTCGGTGTCAGTGGACTTTGAGCCTTGAGCAGCCACCAAGGAGGGATCTCCTTCCTGATTCCCCTGCCCCCAACATGCAGCACAAATACAAAATGCTTCCCTGCCCCTCCTGGCGTTGTGCTCCCTTGGATCTGAGCACAAATGCCATGTCCTGGCTTCTCCACCTGCACAACAGCCACTCCCTCTGTGCTGAAAGTATTCCAAGGGAGAAGCAGGGATGAAGCCCTTCAGCCCAGTCTGTGTTTTCATAGAATCCCAGAATGGTTTGGGTTGGAAGGAACCTTGAAGTCCATCCAGTGCCACCCCCTGCCATGGCAGGGACACCTTCCACTGTCCCAGGCTGCTCCAAGCCCCGTCCAGCCTGGCCTTGGACACTTCCAGGAATCCAGGGGCAGCCACAACTTTCCACTCTGCTTTAAATGAATCACTCTCATACTCACATACAACAGAGACAATGCTTTCCACCTTCCTCAGAGGAAAGAAACAAGGATTATCCATAAACTGAAAACACCTGGATCCCAGATTTCCGCTGGCCTCCTTTAACAGCTCCACAAGAAAATACTGGCACAGCTGCAACTTGAGTTGTCTGATGAGGGCAAGTTAATTGAGAAGAGTTTCCCAGCAGGAACCGGAGTGGCTTTCCCAGGAAAGGGAAACCCTGGGCACCGAGTGGCAGCTACGGGAACTGCTGGCAGGCACAGCTGCTTCCTCCTCCACTGCCCTGTGGTGCTCTGGACAGGGAAGTTCTGCCCTCAGCAGCAGTCTGAGCAAGGCAGCAAAACGCTTACTGCAAACATTTCAGCTGTTCACTGGTGTTAAGCAACGGATAAGGAATTCAGGGATACCCACAGCAGAAAGGCGATCAGTCCTCAGACATACTGATAAACTGCTAATCACCCCCTCTGTGATTAAAAGGATGAAGAAAGAAGAGGTTCTAAGGGCTGAGGTTGTCGTGGCTGTGTGGCTCAGTAACCAGGAAGCAGAACACACAGTCCCTGCTGCGTTCCCTCTGCTGTGCAGAGCAGGCTGTGTGTTTGGGTAAAGCTGAGTGCACAGCAAAGCTGAGCTATCCCAGGGACAGCTGCGCTGCCAGGTGCTGCCTCTGCCACTCCCACTTTCTCAGCTCCCACGTCAGGAGCCTGAACAGCATTAATGGTGCTGATAGGGTTGGGTTTTCCCCTCTCAACTCCACCTGAATGCTCCTGTTGGGACACTTCACTGCGTTTGAGATGCTCCCTTGTAATTCCTGGAATAAAATACAGCTGCTTTAACAACATCTGTTAGCACAGTGCACAGCAGAGATCATTTCCATGATAAAAACAAAACCAAGGGGCCCGGCTCTGTCCCTAAACCTGTTGCTTTGAACTTAATTTAGCTGATTTCTCCTTAGTGTGGGGGTTTTTACACAGAACAGAATCCCAGGATCACTGAGGTTGGAAAAGACCTCCAAGGTCATCAAGTCCAACCTGTGACTGATGCCCACCTTGTCACCAGCCCAGAGCACCGAGTGCCACGTCCAGTTGTTCCTTGAATATCTCCAGGGATGGGGTCTCCAACACTTTCCTGGGCAGCCCCTGACAATGCCTGACAACTGCTTCAGTGAAGAAATTCCTCCTGATGTCCAACCTGAACCTCCCGTGGCACAGCTTGAGGTCCTTTCCTCTTGTCCTGTCCCTTGTTCCCTGGGAGCAGAGCCCAACCAAAGCTCAGCAGGCTTTAGAGTGAACGTCCCTCATGTAGAAAGAGGCCAAAGTACACCTAAACCAGAGCCCAATCACTTAAACAGGACACAGAACTGACAACAGCAGCCACAGGTGAAAATTAATCGATATTTAATTCAGTGCAATCCATAGTAGTTTCTTAATTAAAATAATTGTGTGCATGTATCTGAATGGGTTATCAATTATCACAAAAAAGCAATAAACATTGTAGTGCTATGTAGAAAAATGTACAATTGAACTTGAAACGTTCCCTACTTCCAATAGAGTGTGGATCAACTGCAAATCATTCTCACCAATTAAAATGGGCACAGTGACTACGTCGTTGCAGTGACAGACACAGGGCTGGCCACACAGCAGTCAAGGGATATAAATAGAACTGGCAAAGAACTAAAAACCTAAAGCATTCTTGCACCTAAAACACAATAAAGAAGCCGACGGTGGCTTACGACTTTTCCTGGATTTTAAATGCCTTACAAGACTTCTAGACACACTTAAACTGACTTAAAATTACAGAGTGTTTTTTCAGCTTATTTCAATTCAATACATGGCCCAAATTGAAGATGAAGATCCAGCAGTGGCAGGAGCACAGTCCAAAAGCTGAGTGTTGGATTTTGCAAATACCTTTTCTACAGAAATTCAACCGTATCGACAGCAGGCAATCCCCCTGCTCCCCCTTCTCTCCTCTGGGCAGACCATGCTATGCAGAAAACAGCAATGCAGTTCCCACTGCTCTGGGTTAAAATTAAAGATAAAGACATTTTGCTTATGCTTTCTCCTCAACAAAACACATTTGCACCCAGAATAGGTAACCAAAGTCTTTTTTCTAGCCGGGTGCTGCTGCGGTTACATGGTTCCTGCCCAAGCTTCCAGCTCTTTCATGTCATCATCCTCTTCTTCTTCTTTCTTCTTGGCTGCAAAACCACAAAAGAGAACAAGTGAGTGGGAGTCTGGACAGAACCCAGTGGCCTCTGTGCCACTGACCAACCAGTGAATGAAGCACCTAAGGCCAGCTGGGGACAAAAAGTAAACAAAACCTTTTTGAACTGAAATAAAAGGTGCTTTGCTGAAAGAGCCAGCATGGGCTAAACTTCTGATGTCCCCACTTTGAGGGGAAAAAGACAACAGCTCACAGAGGAAGAACGCAGTGGGCATGAAAGTTAAGGTGGGATATTTTTTTGTAATTTCCAAGCCTCTAAGCCCCTTTCAGAGGGATGCAGCTTCTTATAGAAGCTCATCTGATGTCTCCAGTATTAATCTCTTCCCCATCAAAAAAAATTCCTTATTCCATCACTGCAAATGCAAGAAATGAGGTGTTTGGGTCGGGGCTGAATTTGGAGGGGCTGAAGAGCCCTGGGAACATCCCACTCCCCTTCTCCTGTGCTCCCTGGCAGCTGGGTGGATGTGGGGATGGGAGGGAGCAGCTTGGATGCTGCCCTCTCCTCAATCCTGGTTGTTCCAGGGCAGAAAATGCTGCTCTTTGTCACAACATGACAAGTCCAGTTTCTATTAACTCAACAAAAAAGGTTTTAACCCACAAATAGTTGCAATAATTTTGGAAAATGCCAAAAAAAAAAAAAAGAAAGAGTCAAACAATTCCAGGTCCAAGTGGTTTGTGTCATTCCAAATGAAATGTTTACGTCAGGAGAACTGAGTCAGCTCCAAGCTCCAGACCCCTCATCTGTACAAGGCTAGAATTTGGTTTTCTGTATTAAGCTCCTCCAGCCTCCATTAAACAAAAACAGCTTCTGCCTGAATTTCTCCTGACACCACCAGCAACAAAATTCCTCATTCAGACTGATTAAAGCCAAAATCCAGACAGCTCCTGAGAACTGGAAAAGCAGGAAAGCTCATGGTCATTTTCCCTTCAATGGATGTAAAGGAGGTGACAGAGTCAGCTCTACCTCAAAAGACACATTATTATTCCCAAAAGACAATTACACCTGAACCATTAGAGACAGGATTCCCTTTGGAAGTCTAACCTATGGTAATCACAAGCAAACTTTTAATCCCAGTTTTATGTCAATTTTAAGTGAAAAACAATTTAGGTCAAAAAAAAAAATAAACCCACACAAAATCCCCACCCAACACCACTCCAGAATCCCAATTTTTCCCAAGTGCCAGCCTTGGAGGCAGCTTTATTGAAGCAAAAAGTAGCCTGCCCCTGAAATACATTAATGGCATTAATGGAATTCTCATTTCCATCCAAAAGCAGTTTAGCATAAACCCTGTGAAACACTGAGCTTTATGCTCACAGTTTTTACTATCAAAATTGTGCACTATTTTTATGATTTCAGAAAGTTTCCGTAAGTTTTATGCTGTGTAGCTCCTTAAATATGTCCACAATTACACCACCTCTTACTTGTGTGCAGTCACAAAATGCAAAGAGTAGATTTGGGTCCAAGACGTGTTTTAAATCTATTTAGAGAACAAACCTCATTAACTCAGCCAGGGAATAAAAAGGCAATGCACTAGTTCATTTCATCTATTTCTCCTGAATCTGATGAAGTCTCAGATTTCAGATATTCTGACAGAACTCCCTCCCCTCTCCCCAACTCTTGGCAGCAGCTCTGCCTGACAAAACACAACTAGGAACACACAAAATCAGTGGTGTCAGAATAAAAGCACTGTAACACACAAGGAGCAGTGGCTCAAAGCAGAACCTTGGTGTCTGGCAGTGCCTGCTGCTTCCCACGTCCATCCAAGCCTGGAAAGGCAGCAGGATAATTATAGATACACTGACCAACTGGGATTATTTTCATCCACTGGTTTTTTGGACTTGTTTTCCTTAAGTAAGGACATGGAACAGAGCTGCAAAGTTGAGAACTTATTCATCGTTTTCAGGCAGATTCAGCAAAATGGGCTGGTAAAGCTTCATATCCCATTAGTGCTGCCAGAGGTGTCCCAACTCAGCTGAATTCCGTGGGGAATGTTCATACAAGAGGGATCAGTTCAGATTTAAGAGCAGCTTTGAACCATCTATGTAAATACAAACACTTCTTGTCCATCCTCTGTGTAAAATCCTCACGCTAGCTGAAATTCCCTGGATATGTGTGCTCTAGGACGGGGATGACCCTCACGTTGGGGCTGCCTGGCTTGGGTACTGCAGAGGAGGAGGCCAGAGCCATCCCAAAGAAGGGACCCCAAGGGAAGATGTTGCATGAAGGCCTTGTTGCCTCTGTAAAATCATGGCTCAGGCCTGTTGCTTTGGCTAAGCAGAAAAGGACTGTGGGAAAGAGACACGGCTGAATTAAGGGTAGAACGTGCTGCGTGACCATCGCGTGCTCACACCGTGGTGTGTGGTGGTTGGCTGAATTACGTTTGTTGTGCCTTAAAACTGTGTAAACAGAGAACTGGCCAACTGCTCAAAAAGGCCGGGTTTTGGTAATAAAGGCGCTCTCCTTTGCACCTGCCTGGGGACTCTGCGTCGCTCATCAGCACAATAGGAAGATCCTCCCAAAGGCCAGAAAAGCAGGGATCAAATTAAAAACCAAAGCAGCAGCAAGGAAGTGTGGATCCATGGGGGAATCTGAGCCTGCCCGGGACTGGATGACCCTGGAGGTCTTTTCCAGCTTTAATGATTTTATGAGTTAATTTGCTCTGCCCTCCCTTTTACGGCCTCAGGGTGTCTGTCAAGATTTCTTCCTTGTTGGCCCAGCAGCACCTGGGAAAAGGCTCCCTTCTCCCACACCTCCACTGCACCCTGAGCATCATCCAGGCTGCAGAGAACCTGGATGAGCTAGAGCACAAAACAACTGCTCCTGTGACAGGGAGTGATTTTTGTGCTTCCTGTGAAAGGCAGGTGCCCCTCACAGAAAAATGGTGCTGGGTGTGATTTGGGATTCAGGAAGCAATTCCTGCAGCCGTATCTCCCAGATCCAAGGAGCTGGCAGATAAATAAGCACACTTTTAATGATCCAGGATGTTTCAGTAAAGGTTGATCCGTACCTGGCTTGGAGGGTATTGATATTGAGGGCACATTTGGCAGTGGTACTGTCTCCGGACCACTGATTTCCAGCAAGTTTTTGTCTAGTTCTTCTTGTTCTAGTTCCTCTAGTTCTGCCATGAGTTCATCCTAGGTTTTCAAGGAGAAAAAAGAAAAAAGAAGGAACTTTAAGTCATATTTATTACCAAACAGATTTAGCTGATCATATTATTAAGGAAAATAGCACAAATGAATGGGATCAGAGCAAAGTTAGGAGATGAGGAGTCTGATTCTGATTCCTGTACTTGATCTCTTGGAGGGTGAGGATGGTGGGGAAAGCAGAGGAGGGAAGGAGAAATCCCAGTCCAAATATTCTCAGTTTAGGCTGTCCAGACCATTCTGAGCATAAAGTCCAGGTCACAGCCACCAATAATTCCAGGAGAGATTTCACACCCCAGTACTGCATCCAGGCACACACAGCGTGCAGATCTCCTGAGAAAGATCTCCTAGGAGTCACAATTGCTGGAAGGGTTTAAAAGCCATGCAGGTGTGATGCTCAGGGTTAGTGATGGGGCTGGTAGTGCTGGGTTAGTGGTTGGACGCCCTGATCCCAAGGCTTCCCAACCCAAAGGATTCCATGACTCACTGATAAAAAACACAAGCAAATTGAAAGCCATACCTCATCAAATTCCTCCCCAAATCCTACTGGCTTGGAGATGGCTGTAGAGATCTCATCTGCCAGCTCTTGCTGTTCTGCAATATCCTGCATTAATTCATCTACTTTATCAATGTCCCTGGAAAAGAAAGGAAAGAATTCAATATCATCAGGCACATTCCCAATCAACACTCTGTTTCCTGGGTTCTGCAGAAATGCCACACCACGGTGACATTTCCAAGGCCCTTTCCCAAAACACACTTTGCATGCAAGTCTGGATTTTATGCCCCTGGTCTCAACACAATTATAGATGTATTTTTAACTTTTCCCTGCAAGCTTAGCTCCCAGCAGTTTTACAGACACCAAGGAGAGGTTTTGTTCTGCACCGCTGATATTAATAATAATCTGCTCTCTTCCCTGATTCAGCATTATTACATCCATAATGTTTGCTTTTGGAGCAAGCACAACATTCCCATAATGCAGTTTTACCTTTAACTATTGCTACATACACCAACTCCACTGCACAGAAAGGAGTTTTAAGACTCCCCTTGAGGCTTACAATTCTTTTGCTGCTATGAGATGGATCTGTAACTACTATGGGCTTCCATTTTCTTTAGACCACACTGGTGCTACCCAGCTTTTGGATAAATGCAGAAAATAAAACAGTAGCAAACTGAGGGAGCATCAATATTTGTGTATTTTGTTCAATTTTAGTTTAAGTTAGAGCCTTTCAAAAGAAGGTTTTGCTACTCCAGCTCCACCTTTGGTTTGAAACACCTGGCATTCAGCAGCTCTAACGAACACAAAACTAGAGATCCCATGAAAAGACACAGGAGGGTGTAACAACTTACATGTTGTCATGAGCAGCTTTCATAGCCTTAGCAGCAAACCCCATGTTCTTAAGCACTTCAGTGTTGGTGTTGGCATTCTCCAGGGCTTCCCTCTGGAATTCAATTGTTGATAACGTGCCATCTATCTGTGCCAGCTGCTTCTCGTACCTCTTCTTGCGCTTCAGGGCCTGCAGGGCAGCTGCACAGCGAAGGAAAGGGTAGGATTGATGATATTTATGCCCAGAACAGCCATTCACGTTTTGCGCCGAGTGCCACTCGGCACAGAGAAATATTTTGCATGTTCTAGTGTTTGTTGCCCATTCTTCCCAGATAAACTATGTTGCCCCACCCTTGAATTTGCCTCCTTCAGCAAAGCTGCTTACAGGTGGCTGCTGCCTCCTGTCCCTTGCCTGTCACAGCAGGATGTCAGCCCAGAGCTCACTGCTAACACACCACAGACAGAGACCATGCTACAACAAACAGAAGGCTTCAATATCCGAGCTCACCCACTTAAAAACACCCTTGTTCACCCTCATCCCATCATTGCTGCTGCAGCTCCTGCCAGATGAGGTCTTTGTGCTGCTGCAGGTCCCCCCTCCTGCCAAACGCCTGGGAGAAGCAGCTTGTTCAAATCCAAGGAGAAATGTTCCCTCAGCTCTGCACTTAACGCTGGCAAACAGCCGTTCTAGAAATGATTGTATTTATGCATGTTTTCTATTACTCCTCCTAGAAGGTGCTGTCCACACAACAGCTTGAGCTGAGAGAAGCCCTCACTGAAGGTGGTTTGAGCAATTTGCTGCTTGTGAGCACTTGTACAACGCGGGCTCTGAGGAGCCCACCCAGGACAGCTCCCACCCGTGGGATCAGTGTGGGAGGACTGGTCCAACCTGCTCTACCCACCCCACCCCACACAGGGGAGCACCCAGCGGGTGACAACAGCCCACAGCCAGCTCTTGCCAAGACACCTGGACAGGAATCACGGGCATGGCCATTCCTGAAACACTGACAGGGAACACGAACTACATTTACACGGAGCTGTACGAGACGTGGTGGATGCCACATCCCTGCAAGTGTCCAAGGCCAGGCCAGGCAGGGCTTGGAGCAACAAACACCAAGTGTCACACGGAGTAAGACACAAGTACAGCTTCACTTCATGGCATTGCCACTTCCCCTCCTGCTCTGGGCTGACCTGTCCTCTCCATGACAGTCCTGGTCATTTAACACCCCGTGTACTTTAAAACCTCACCTCGGCCCCAAGCTGCTGCTCCAACAGCCTCACCCTCAGTTCCTGAACCCAGCCACACACACACTTCACCTCCTCAGTGCTCTTATCTCGGGGACTCTCACAGCAGAAACCACTTCACGTGACACAGGATCAGCTCTGCTGAAAATCAGTCTTGGCCCACCCAAAAGCTCAGTCACACACACCAGGAACGGTGGCAAATAAAAGCTTTAAATCTTTAAATCTCTAAGAGATGTCATTTCCAAGCAGAATTTTTTGAGGAGAGCAGAAAACAAGAGTAGGAAGTCCTGACAAGAGACAGGTTTTCCCTTATCTCCCCTTCTAGAGGGCTGATAACTCGGTGATGTGATCAATATGTTTCTGCAGCATACACAAAGTAGCTGCTCTCCTAAAAGCTGATCAAGCCCACAGGCACCCCAGGTGTTTTGGCAGATGCCATCCTGAGATGCTGACAGTCCTGCAAGATAAAGTCCTGCTATCTGAAAGTCCTAAACAGAGCTTCAGCTCTGCCACTGGTTATAAATATACTGTATTTGGCTAATTTCAAATTAACTAATATGCTAGAGAATAAAAAAGCACTTTCTAATGGGAAGGCCCAGCCAAGGATGCCAAGCACACAAAGTAGCTCAGGATGATTTAAGAGAAGCCAGCAAAACACCTTAACTATTCCAACAGAAGCCCAGGACCCAAAACAAGCCTCTGTGCTGACTTTCACTCCAGTGGCCAGTAAATCTCCCCAGTTTTGGGGCCAGTCCAACATCCACTTGTTGGACAGGAATGAGAACAGGGGGTTTTCAAAGGACAATGTTTGCTCTGCACAATGAGGCACAACACAAATATCCCAAACATTCCAGCTTTATGCCGGATCCTAAAGTGATGAGCAACACATTACTGGGATATTTTGGCTGGTTCATTCTGCACTAATGGTTTAATTAAGGATATACAAAGTTTTCTTACTCAGAAAGATAAGAACTGCAAATAGCTGAGTTTATAGAGTGACAGATGCCTGGGGAAATGCCCGACAACAAGGGGATGTTCTTTATTGAAAATTCTGTGCCTCGTGGAGATTTACTGGCAAAACCAGAGATTTTATAGCATTATATAACATTATACAAAGCCAAGTGCTACAATTTATGTACAGGTCCCCACTACAGCGTTCTCTGAGAACAGTCACAGTTTGCCCACATTTCATGCTCATGCACTTTAAAACAAGCTGCTCAGACACCAAACACTGCAAGAACCATCGTGAACAATCAGAAGTTCTTATCAGGACTGTTGGGTAACCCTGTCCCTCCCGTTCCCACCCACACCACTTCTAGACCAGAACTGCACTGCCCTTAAACTTCACATGGATTTGTTGTCTTTTCTGCAAATATTTCCTACCCCTTAAGACCAAGGAAGATACTTACTTTCCTCTCTCCTTCCTAAAGCCAAAGCAAAGACAAAAATCAGGAACCTACTGAAATCTTATGAACTGCCAGAGTATAACACATTTTTATTAAGTTTTTATTGAAGTCAAAAGCTATAAAAACTTCATCTAAAAGAAATTACCTCGGCTCTTTTTCTCAAAAAAAATTCTTTTTCCAGAATTTAAAAATAAATAAGAACCAGAGAGAGTGGGGTACAAATGTCCTGTGGCATTGTGCACATGCAAGAATCAGGCATGTTTGAAATCAGAGTGGGACAGGGCCTCTCTCTGCCCTTCTCAAAGGCTGCTGTCACATCAAACAGCCATGGAAGAGGCTCTCCTCAGCACCCACACCCCGAATTATGCCTTTACTGCTTCCAAGACAGTAATTGCAGAGACAGCCAATGCAATTCATACCCAGCATTAATTGCTGTGGAACTGCTTCAGCAGGACCTGTGACCATACACCAACTTTAGAGCATTTATCCTCTGGCCAGGCAGAGCTCACTCATGCCCTAGAATGTGTTGCTAGAGAGATCCCCAGCACATTCTTCTAGAAACAGCTGATCTCAGCTTTCCAGCAGTGGGACAAACTCCTTATCTCAGAGCCAAAAGCCACGCAAGGTTTCCAGATGGCCGGGCCAGCCTCTCACAGCAGCTGCTGCACAGGGACTGATATCCAGAGGCTCAACTGGAGAAGTGGCTGAACTTATTCTGGAATATCCTTATTCCAAAAGAACCAGCAGTACCACTTCACATCGCCAGCTGCTTTAAGTGGGGATTTAACATTTAATACAACCCTCAATGACAGCAAAAACATTGGATCATTCCACAGGCAGTTTTCACAAGATAACAGCAAGAGCCAGCCAATAAAGAGTGTTTTAGACAACTTTTACAGCCCACACCTTCTCCTTAACAGGCACAGTGGGCATTTTAACTTCTAAGTCCAATGTGCAGCATGAATTGCAAGCACTTAAAAGATCCTCTAAAGAAACAGCAGCAGATAACAAACGTTAGCTGCACTTTATTTGAATTGTAATAAAGCTTTCCGAGAATACACATGACTGGGGCAAGGCAGTTAAAAATACTTATATAATACTATTATTATTGTTGTTGTTGTTATTATATTAAAGGCAATACATTTAAAACTACCTGGGTGACTCCTGACATCCATTAGAAGACAGTGAGTGGGCTCAAAATGCCCTTCTCCATGTGACATTTTGATATATTAATTGTCCTTATTATCAGCTATGACAGGGATGTTGGAGCCAATTGTTATTCATGAAGATTGCCCCACAGAGCTCTGACCAGTTCAATGGATTATCAGTGGTTTATTTCCTCTTTTCCACTGGCAAAGGAATGTAAAATTTCTCTCTGTTAATGAGCATCAGACTGTGATCTCTGCAGTTCCTTTTTACAGAGAAATTCTCACAAAGAAAACACCAGATTCCAGGGAGGAATAAAACTGCAGCAGAGTCCAGTGAGATCTGGGCTGGCTGCTTCAATTTCCTGAATGTAAAACATGCCTAAAACTACATTCAAAGAACATGGTTCAAACTTTTTAACACATAAAAAGCTATTCCTTCTTCTGAATTTTGTTTTGGTTTGGGGTTTTGGGGGGGATGGTTTGTCATTGGTTGTTGGTTGGTTGGGTTTTTTATTTCCAGCCTTTGGTTGAACTGCAAAATTCTATTTTAATTTTCTACTTATTTGAATTTCTGGGGTAACCCCCACTGCTAGAAATTCCAGCAGAAGTTCTACACCTTCTGTTTGACCACGGTGATTCCCAAGAATCCCAGGGTTTCACTGGGATGCCACCACAGCAGGATCCAGACCTCCAACATAAGTGAGAGGCAGGAACTCGTGTCACAATTTTCAGTCACTACTCCTGACTAATGAACACCCAAAAATGAAAAGAGCAGAGTCATTCAGCCAGACTCTCCTCCTTAGTCAGCATATCAGTCAGAAAAACATGACTGCTCACCCAGAGAATTTCACTGTGTCCTCCAGAAATGCTATCTGTAAGAATTTGATGTATTTTGAGTTATTTTAACCTGTGTAAAGGGAAATTATTATTATTAAATGAGCTGTTGTAAGTCTAATGATTTTCTTTGCAATACTTACAGCAGTTTGTTAGTCAAATGAGACGAATGTTCACTGTGATAAGCAGCTTGCAGGATAATAAAAATACAATTTTACTACCTGGTACTGCATTCAGAGAGGAAAAATTGACTATGAATGTCAGTGGTTTTGTTAAAAATCAACAGCCCTCCTGCAAATAAATATTCCTTACCCACTGGTAGGACAGGCAGTGTTCCTGGGATATTAATGCACACAGCAGTTCTGTGGAATCAATGTTTTTAAATATCGTTAGTAGAAAAGTGTAGATCAGCAGATAAAAACCTGGAGGAACAAGGCTTCGTTCTCTACGTAACTGCAACTTCAAGTTTTGCTGGCAAAAACAGATTTCAGCTTGAGAGGAGCAAAGAGCACTGGGAACAGGACTCAGGAGTTTCACTGAATTAAAAAATACACCTGACCAGGGTCGAAGTGTTGGTGATGCCAGAGGATGTCCACACAAAATGCAGGTGTCTCCTGCCTCTGCAAAATCCTCCCAAAACTCACACTGACACCTCAAATAGAGAGGCTTCTCCTGCAGAGGAAGACTCTGGAGTTAATAGCTCTGATTACTCCAGCTGAGGGGAAAAAGAACCTAATCTCACATCTAACTCTTGCTTTCCCTCCGGCAGAAATGGCAGCAGCAGAGATGCCACTGCGCAGGGACAGCAGCAACATGGCACGAGAAAGTTCCACAGCAGCCTCAGAAAATAACATGCACCAAGTGTCAGCCACGCCAGAATAATAAAGAGTGCAAGAGCTGCAGAGGAGCTTCCCAAATTGGGGTGCCTTGGCCCCTTGAGCTGCAAGCCCAGGCACTAAATAGGATGGAGATAATCAACTTAATAGTGGGAGAGCACTCTGCACGGTACCCTGTGCATCCAGCTATAATGTGCTCTGCAGAAAGAACATCATTATTTCTGCTGCTTCTGAAAATACCGTTCCATCTTCCTGGCACTTGCCTCGGCAGCAAATTTAATCAGGAACAACATCCTCGCTGTCCTTGGAACGGGATAAACAAGGGGCACTGGGAAGTAGAAGGAGTAATTGCCTGCCTTGCCTGCAGTGAGGAGCTTTATCCCAGGCAGCAACTGCTCATCTCTCGTTCTACTGAGAGCCAGCAAACTGCCTACAAGATCTCCAGAAAAACCCTAAGAAGGGAATTTAAAGCAACTGACAAATTTTCCCCCAATGCTAGAAGCAGATAAAAAGGTCGATATCAACCGCACTGCTGAGTGACCAAACTTTGAGTTTTGCCTTGAGTAAGAATCTTTCTGCAGAGGTTTGATAGCTCCAGGAACTGTTAAACCAGGATTGTCTGTGTTGGTTCAATACAAAGGCATCCAGGCCATACCAAGGAATGCTCATCCCAGGCCAGGTGAGCCTCAGAACACAAAATGTCAGAGGTCCAAGAAGTCAGGTGTGATTTTAAGCATCGTGGGCTCCAAGTGGTTGGGGCACAGAGGTACCAAAGCCTGGTTATAAATAAATCCTCATCAATTCCAACGCTGATCCCGTGCACAGCAGCAGGAGCTCCTTTCCCGTGAGGATCACCTCCTGGGAGCTCCGCTGTCTCAGGGATATAGTCAGGTCCAAAACTCACTTTATGTCCAAAGTCATGATCACACATTTCTCCCATGCCACAGTCTGTCTCCGGTGCCTGCAGCAGCCTCCTGTGCCTTTCTTTTGGGAAATGTGCACTTTTAGCAGGGAATTGTGGGCAGAGTTCAGGCTTGGTCCTCCCCTTGTCTTTCTATGCCTGTTTATTAATCTCTAATCAAGTTTCCAAACCCTACCCTCAAAGGAAGGCAACTATTCCTAGCTCAGAGATTGTGACTGATTAAAACTACTTCAATAAAGCACCCAAACCCAGGCAGAGAATACAAACAGGTTTCTGCCTAATCTTTTAAAACACAAGATTACAACTGCCTCTTGAGCACAGCAGTGCCAGAACATTTAGTCTATTGTGCATGAGAGGAAACAAAACAATAAACACTCCTGCTCTAAAAATGTATGAATGTAAGAAGAGAAAAAATGAGATAAAGGAAAAAGCATGTGTAGAGCAGCAATCAGGGCTGTGATGCAGCAACACCCAAATGCAAGAGGAACCACCACCTTCACACCACCCCGGCTCTGCTCAGAGCGTCGGCTCAGCCTCTGCACCAGGGATTGCAGATGTTGTCCCACATCCACAGCTCCGAGCGGGTCCCTTCAGCCTTGGAAGGCAATTCCTCTGTCCCTTGAACATCAAGGCAACACTCCTCTGGTCAATAATCCTCTGTAAAATAATCTCCAGGCAACTCTGGGACAGTTTTGTCCAAAAAAAAAGAAAAAAAAAAGGAAAAAGATGTCATCATGTCATCTACAGTGAGCCTTGAAGTTCAAATGAGAAAACCAGGAAGGAGAAATCCCAGTTACAGAGACAGCTTTGTTCCACCCAGGAGCTGGAATGAGTCTAAGAAATGCTGGTTCAGCCAAAAACACCCAGGCCTGAAGCTTCAAACCATTACTTGAAATCTGATCCACCCTCTGGAAGCAAAGCTTGCCCTGCATTTCCCAAATTTCAGTCTCACTCCTTGGGGTCCTGCATGGTTTTGGGTGATGGCAGGGGATTGCAAGGCATCCGCAAAGCTGATCTACCCAAAACACATTTCTTCTTTCCAAATTAAATTAGGTATTTCCTAAGGCTGCCTGAGCAAATTATCCTCTTACCCTTTCCGACTGCCACTAACTTTGCTGGTTAAGAATCTGCACCTTCTCTGATACACGCATAAAATCCTGATGTGAAATGAGATTATTATTCAGTATTCAACCAAAGTTTAAACTTTTAGGATGAGAAATGTACGTTCCCTAAGGTGTCCCTGAGATTCTCACAGCCTGCAAATACTCTTTATGGGTCTTCTTCTTTATTTTGTGGTTGCTGACGGTACCTTGTTAAAGGGAATTCCAGTGAAAACTCAGAATCTTCCTTTGAATCCCTGCCAGAAATGCATCAGGCTCGGCTTTGCAGGAATAGAAGTAGCTCTTAAGTATCTCAAAATGCTGTTTTCTCACAGGAAAAAAAAAAAACAACCAACCAACCCAGTTCCCTAAGCTGAACAGTGTTTTTGTAATTAATCCACAAAACTCAGAAGATCCTACCCTGAAGTGGCACATTTCAAGACCTTTTCTTCCTGGGGAATTCAAAGAGTGGCTGCCTGGGAATCCAGCAGGCATTTTCCAGCCTTGAACCATTATTATTACAGCGTTGCCAAGTCTTAAGAATTTCGTTGATGCTGTCATAATATTTAGCATTCTCCTAACAGCCCAACTTCCCCAGATGAGATATTTTGGGATGTGAAAAATTACTTTTTTCGTGAATGCTGAGATTCCAGCACTGACGGCTACGGGGGAAAAGCTGAGAACACAAACCTTTGGAAAGCCAAAAGTTATAAAGCAAGTAAGACAAACCGCATTTATTTTTAAAAAGTTTGTACTTCTTGACTCAACCTCCAAACACTCCAGTGGCAACACTGCAGTACTTCTCTCGAGATGAACTGCAGATTTTAATGGCAATCCCATGCTCTGAGGCCGGCAGCAGCTCCAGAGCCAGGTTCAGCAATCAACTCTGTTCCTGCTGATGGGGCTGCCAGGGAAGCACTCACAAAAAAGCCTTTCTGCCTCTCACTGTCCTCCCAGGACAGGGCACGTGCAGAGCCCAACGTGGAGAGCCTGCCAAGGCACTTTAAGGAGGTCCCACCCTCACTGGAGATGCAGTGACTGTGCAGTTCCCAGGGAGCCCACTATGAAGTTTGCTTTGTATTAACTTGTTTTATTTCATAACCAATCAAAATCACCTCCAAATTTTTGAATTACACTGGATGTTCCTGTCACTCTGGCATTTCTCTTTTCAGTTCAACTGTATCTGAGCAACCTCTGGGCACTCATCTGAAGTAAACACAGAGTCCCTAAATCTGGATGAAATCCTGCCAAGCCATGAGGAGCACACATAGTGTGGATGTTAGGTGACACTTATACCCCACCACAGGACTGAAATAGCCCTAGCTTGCTGCACATGTGGATCCCCATGCACAAGTATCACACAGAATAAACTAGGCTGGAAAAGACCTTTGAGATCATTGAGTCCAGTAAATGCAAGAGAGATGGGGATACTGGTTATTTGGAAAACTCCAAACTGCCATCAGTCCAGAGCTGCAAGACAACAGCTGCCCACGTAATTATCCCATAATTGTGTTAGCTCCTAGAAACTGGGTATTGGCAAGGCTTCATCTCAGCAGTGAACCCAGGGGAGCAGCAGAGCTTTTCCAACTGGGCTTCCAACTGGAAGACGTCATGGACAGAACTGTTACTGCCTTTGCCACAGCCTGGCACTGAGCTCCACCCAGGGGAAACTTCTGCTCTTCTGTGTTCCCCCAGCGCTGGGTCACTGTGGCCACTCCACTGCTCTTGGTACTGGCCACGAGGAAGGTTCCCATGGAACCAGAGTGATTTGGGTTGAGAGGGACTTTAAAGATCAGCCAGTGCCACCCCCTGCCATGGGCAGGGACACCTTCCACTATCCCAGGCTGCTCCAAGCCCCATCCAGCCTGGCCTTGGACACTTCCAGGGATCCAGGGGCAGCCACAGCTTCTCTGGGCACCCTGTGCCAGGGCCTCCCCACCCTCACAGGGAACAGTTCCTTCCCAATATCTCACTGTGTCTGTGTGAAGCCATTCCCCCTTGCCCTGTCATCCTGAGCCTTGTCCCAAGTCCCTCTCCAGCTCTCCCAGAGCCCCTTTAGGCCCTGGAAGGGGCTCTAAGGTCTCCTCAGAGCCCTCACCTCTCCAGGTGAACACCCCCAGCTCTCCCAGCCTGTCCCAGAGCAGAGGGGTTCCAGCCTTTCCTTCAGGAACTGTATCCCTGCTCCTGCTCAAAGACTCACAGGGATGATTCAGAGCAGAACCAACCCTCTTATCACCACCTCTGCTGTGGCCTTGGGCTGTCTCAGGGAAAGGCCAAAGTCTGCCAACATTGATGCCTGGCCTATTTAGGATTCTCCAACTGCATCCTGTTTGTTTCAGGCACTTTGTGCCAGGAGTTCCAGTTTGCTGGACACCTGGCTACGAACTTGATGGAAAGTCAAGGATGAGAGCTGCTCCAGCTTTTAGTTTTGCAAAAATCATCCATTTTTAAGCGGTGTGAGTAAATGACAAGATTCTACTTTAAACCCCACTCACTACCACACTTTGCTGGCTGCAAAAGTCAGGCCACATCCTGCTGCTCACAGCACAGCCCAAAGCCTCTGGGACAAGCATCACATACTGCCCCAAAAACCAGAAAGGGCAATGCAATGTTGGGTTTTTGGGAGCAAGAAAGGATCAACAGAGAGACCTGAATGATATAAGTGCAATGCCCAACAACATCCCAGTCCAGGTAAACACTCCACAACTCAGCACAAGTCTAAACCAAATTGACAATTTGCATCACCTGCAAATTACAGTTTTTGAACGAGCCTAGGAGCCCTGGAGCAGGATTCAGTAATTAGGCCTGGAGTTTAATGAGCTACTAGAATCCAACACCTAATACATTTTGAGAGAAAAAGTGATTAACGCAAAGTCAGTGGCTGCAAACATGCCAGGTTTCCCTCCTAACAGAGAACAGGAAGGAAGGAGAGGAAGGATATATTCTATCAAATACAGTTACCAAAGCTGGCAATATCTGGCAGAATCACAGGGGTTTGGGTTTTGTTTATGCCACCTTTTAAAGCAGTTTTTAGAAAGGTGTTTGTGAATGCCACCACTGCTCCCAAACCGTTTTATACCAGAGAGTCTTGTCTCCAAAAGGCTCTGCTAAACATAGGTAGGGTAGAATCCAAAGGAGAAGTTTCCTCCTGTTTTTAAGATCTAATTAAAGAGAGCAACTATCACTTTTCCCAAAGCAGGTGGTGAATGCCCATCTCATTCACCTCGGGGGAAGATGAAGGACTCAGGCCTGCACTGAAGCCCTGGGTTATGGATAAGCACCTGGAACTCAAACATCAATTTTGCATTAGTCTGTGACTTAAAACACAGAGAAGGCAGGCTGAGGGCCCAAAGATGGGCTGGAAATGCTGCAGGACTCCTGCTTCCCCTACATCAGCATCTGACGATTCACAGAAACAAAACCAGGGTCACTTCACTGGATTCTGGGAGCAGAATCACTTCTCTTGCTAAGAGCCAAGCAGGATCTTTAAACCACGCTCACAAACAACATCTGAGGCCTCGCACACACAGTCACAGGCCCTCAGAGTCCTTGCCCATGCCCAGAGCTGAGGCTGCAGCTTTCCCCTCCTTCAGTGCCAGATCGTTGCCACACTTTGAACCACTCAGCATCCTAAACAAAACCATCCTGGCCATCCTGCAGGCATTGCTGCCATGATTTAATTAATGATCCGTGTGTCCCTTGCTGGGAAATCCCACGTCACCCTCCGATGTTATCACAGTTAGTGCCTCTGAGCAGGGATTGCTGCCAGGAGAGGCAGACCTGCCCTCCCTCCCTCCTCCTTCCCGTCAAATTCCTGCCTCCCTCTCCCAACTTGCTCCAGCATTTGTGCGGTTAAGTGTGGAAAACAACTTTTCTTTCCTTTTTTTTCTTTTAGGAGTTGGGTTTTGTCTGGCTCAGCAAACTAATCCAAGTCATGCCCTGCCCACACAAACACCACCAGCAGCACAGAGGAACAGGCAGGACCAGGCAGGGCCGCTCCTGGAGCAGCCTCGCTCAGCCAGCCCCAGCTGAACATTCCAGGCAGGTTCACTGACAGGGGCAGTTCTGACACCAGCACCCTCCAGCTGCAGGGAAATCAGATCAGTAGACTGATGGGACACCTTAAAAAAGGTAAAGGGATGTAAGCAGATAATTTCCATCACACACCATCACCTCAGGCAGCACTGAGAGCCCCAGGTGGGCTTAAAGTCAGGACTTCAGCCTACGCCCAACCTCCTGGTTTGTTCAGTTTTAGTGCTGGGTGGAGAACAGGAGTGTTCTCTTTCCAGGAAAAGCCTGAATTATACAGCAGGAATCTAGCAGTGGGTTTCCATCTATTTTGGGTACTCAGTGCTGGGAAAAACCCCCAACACTGCATTTATGTACAGTGAAAAGAGAAACTCTGACATCGGGAAAGAAAAACCACTTGCTAAGAGAAACCAGAGTAGAGGGAAAATCCATGAAATGTTACTCTCCTGCTAAAGTCTGATTATATTTTGTCACAATATTGGCTTTTCACCTATTCCACTGTTTGTGGCCCTAGTGTTAATTAACAGAAAGGCAAGATCAGTGGCAGGCAGGCAAGCACATAACTGCATCCACTCACTCTGGATCTGAGCTCGAGTGAGCTGCTTTTAACCCTGGCACTCTAAAGCAGCACCGAGTTTCTCTCCCTGCTGTAATCTTCACACTGAGACACCACTTGAGCTTTGTTTCCAGGAGAAACAGACTCTGGAATTGTTATAGCCAAGGTAGTCAGAGCTCAAGGAATTAACCCCTCGCTCCTCTGAGTGCCTGTGTTATTCCTCTGGCAGCTCAGCTTTGCGTGATCAGGCACAGCCACAGGAAAGCAAAGAAACACCAGAGCAGCAGTGATTAGGATCAGCTTAAACTCCCCTAAAGCTGAACACTGAAACCCACAGCTCCAGAACCCTTGGAAGAGATGGAGCAGCTTAGTTTGTGTCACAAGGTTTGAGCGCTGAGAAAACATCCCAGATGAAGCAACGCCACGGACAAACTGGAGCAGAATAAAAGGAGGCAGCAGCAGCAGCACAGGGCTCCCAGTCCATCAGGCTCACAGCTGCACTCTGCTTTTGTTAGAGCAAAGTTTATTTTCAGGGCAGATGTAAAATGCAGTGAGACACTGGCTGATTAGTGTTCAAATCAGTCAGTACTGCTTCTGCTCCTATAAATTCACTGAGAGGAATAAATCCACTACTCATGAGGTAGAGCTGAAGTGTGGGAGAGCCTCTCAGAGGCGTGGGGTTTTCAAAAGATTGCATATTTCCATGAGAACACAAAACAAAGCACAAGCATAGCCCAAGTTCCTCCCAGAAGAGGGAAGAGTAACTTCCCTGTTTCCAAAAAACCCTTCTAATGATGATTAATCTTGATAGTTTTTATCCCACGGACAAAACATGGCAAGCACATTAAAGCCATCACTGCTGGTCTCCCTAGCACACTCAGAACTTTTCATACAAGTTGAAAGCCTCCCATGCCAAGAAACAACACAGACTGAGGAAATTTCTACTACAAAGTTCCTTAGTATAACCTCAGAATTTAATGAGCTGTTTGATCACACAGCCTGGATACCCTAAATGCAGATTGCATTTAATACACATGTAAAATAAGGTTCATAAATTAACAAACCCCTGCACATGCCTGGGGCAGGCATGGGAACCAGAAGCCTCTAAGTTTCTTAGACTTAGGCCTTCCTTAGACTCCAGAAGTGCTGCAGGAATGAGTGAATGAGCCTTTGGAAAGCAGCTCACTTGGCACCTGAACAATCACCCAGTGTGCTGGGAAGCAGAGAATGTTTCCTTTTGTTTCCTCAAGTGTGCCAGACACCCGTCTTTCCTCTGGGAACAACAAAAACGCCATTCCAAGTTTTCCCAAGGTGGCTTTAAGCTTCCAGGAAAGTTCCCTGCCCCACTGTATCATCTTCTTTCGGCTTTCCCACAGCAGCTTCCAGCACCATCAGCAGCACTGCCCAGCTGAGATCACAAATGTGCACCATCCACAGGAGATCCTCAAGGAACAGGGACACGCAGCATCTCCAGAGGGAAGTGATTAAATCTTGGAGAACTAAGCCTAATGATTCTTCAAATTTAATTTTTTAGAAGTTGATCCAACACTTAAACAAAATAATCTCTAGCTAATTATCTTTTGTTCAGTTTTACTTGAGAGCATTCCAACTATATCAAAGTATTTCCATGAAGATGACAGACTTTCACATATAAAAGCAATATATTTTTATTTTCAGTTAAAATATGGATTTAAGTGATTTTGCATCAAAATCACACAGATTATGGATTATAAACCAGTCTGAAGTCAGACAGGGAAAAATCCGGTAACTGGATATAAAAAAATGCAATTTGTAGGAGTTCAGCTGATGACTGAAAACTTGAACTCAAAAAAACTGAGTGTGTCCTGAGGGGAATTCACTTCCCAGCAAGCCACAGACAATCAGCTGCCTTAACTCACGGCCCAATAAGAACAGCTGGCCTCTCAGTTCCAGAAATGGAAAAGGAGTGGTTTCGTTTTCCACCAGAAACCCATCCCTTCCCTTCTCCTATTCACAGCTCCTTAATTACTCCTCAGGATCCTGTGCTGCTGCAAGCCCGCAATTAGTCTGACCCAGAATCCCGCTGGTGAATGGGCAGGTTTTTCTCCTTCCTCCACCTCCAAGGAAATTTAATCCTTCCCCTACCCGAGGTTCTGAAGGGCAGCAGAGAGGGAGGCAGGGAGGGATGGCATTACAGTGGAGTGAGACAAAGACCTGAACAGAAAGTTTAGAGGTTCGAGAGGCCCAGTGTAACCCAGAAGATGAAGAAACTGCAGACAGAGATGTATTTTAGGTCTCCTTTTGAGCTCATTACCAAACTAGGCCAAAAACCACAGCACAGACTCGCTTTTAGAACTGTTGCAATAGATTTGACTTAGAACTGACTTGGTTGAGCCTGAAGTCAGGCTCTGCTGGGGTCCTCTGACATATCCTTGAACCCTTGTGCGCCAGCTCCATCCACGCCACACAGGGAAGTTCTGGAGCGTGGAAGGAGGCTTAAAGGGCTGACTGAAGTAGTGACATGGAACTCCTAAGGGTAATTACTGCCAATTAACCCTTGCTAGGCCTTTGTTCGCAGCTCCCGGTGCCACAGGCAGAGCCACTCCTGCACAGAGAGGGCAACAGCCACACAAAAATCAGGATGTGCTTTCCTGAAAACTTTTAATGACCAGGCTAAAACAAGCAAGAAGTTTGTTTTCAGAGCACTGGAATACGTAACCTGACAAGTGCCTTATCTCCAGACACATCAAGCACTGCCCGGAAAACACAGCCAGACCTGCCCAGGGAAGCCAAGTTCCACCTGGGAAACACCAATTCCATTTATAAGCTTTAGGAGTATGTGTGGAAGAGCCTCTTGGAGCAGGTTGAGGAGTGGGAATAAATGCCAGAACAAACTCTGTTTCCAAAGGAATGACTATTTCCTTGAGAACACGAAACAAAGCACAAGTAGAACGCAAGCTCTTCCCAGAAGAGGGAATATTAACTTGCCTGTTTTCAAGAAACCCTTTTAATGCTGGCCAGTTTTCTCCCTGGAAGTTCTTCATCCCATGGACAACAAACAACACGCACATTAAAGCTGTTAACTCCTGCTCTCCCCGACACGCTCAGAAGTTTTGGTAAGAGCTGACAAAAACAAACATAGATTTAACCAAGCCCTTGCATTAAGCAGGGTTTTGGCAAAGAGTTTTGTTGGTTGGAATTAAAAAATACCACCAGGGCAAATCAAGGCCTGATCCCACCGTGCTGCCCTGCTTTTCCAGCTGCACCCAAGCGCTGGGACGTTTTCCTGAGCTCTCCCCGAAGTCAGACGGGCATGGGACGGGAGGGAACGGCACGGAGGACCGAGCACTATCGCGACTCGGGAATCACGAGGGAGTGACGCGACACCCACGCGGCCACGAGGGAAGGGGAGGGGAGGGGAGGCGTCCTTCCCTTCCCGAGTGAGGAAACACGGCCGGGAAGGGCGGGATGGCCCGCACACAGGGCACTGAGACGTAAAATAATGGCAGGAGGTACAAAATAAAGGCACGAGGGTATAAAATAAAGGCTCCAGGTGTAAAATACAGCAGCACAGACGTATCTGCGCTGTCCGAGGGCCCTCCCGACCTGTTGCCCGGGTTCGGGGCGGCGCGGCCCGGCCCCCCCCCCGCTCACCGCGCTTGTTTTTGGTGCCGTGCTTGCGGGCGGCCGCCAGCTCCTGCTCGATTTTCTTTTCCAGGAACTCCTGCTTCTTGCTGAGCATCTCCTCCGTGTCGCGGAGCCGCTGGATCGCCTCCTGCGGGGACGGGCCCTTCCCGCCGCCCTTCCCGCCGGCGCCCGTCCCGAACAGTTTCCCCAGAAGCCCCGACATGGCTGCGCGGGGCCGGGCCGAGGCCGTGCAGCTGCGGTGCCCGCTCCG
>VXAZ01004174.1:0-15217 GCA_013399875.1 Gymnorhina tibicen | reverse complement strand
TAGCCACTCAAGGCATCAGCCTGGCACTGCTCAGCAGGTAATTCCTTCCAACCTTGGTAGTTATGTTAAGACCTGGGAACTATTCATCTGTGCAATTGCATTTTAAAAAAAATAAAGCTTGGTATGTGAGTGAATGCTACTAAAATAATCCCCCGCAGCATGGGAGGAGATATGGGAATGGGAATAGTGGGTGACCCAGCACCGCAAAGCTCTTTCTGTGGTCCCCCAAACCCCTCTGCCCAGCATAAGCAATGGCAGTGACGTTGGCTGCCCTGTTTTCCTAATTTTTTGTTATGAATAAGCCAATTTCCCCAGTGCAGGCATTTTTCTCCTGTCTCTGAGTTGTGCTTCAAGCCCTGCACTGTGCTTTTAAGAGAAAAAAACAAAACCCAGCCATACACTTTTAATTTCCTCATTTCTATCCCAATGAGGAAAATATTTTTCCAGTTGCTGGAGGCAGCTACTAAAAATGGGCCTGGCTGTGTATGCCCCAAAATAGGGACCCTCACTTCTGGGTTAAAGTGGGGATGGGAGTTCCAGCAGTGGAGGGGTGGTCCCTGGGACAGCATCCATCAAGGTGCACCCCAGTTTGTCCTTCCACCTCCCCTTTTCAGTGCCTCCCAAGACTTTGTTGCCAATAATTTTATGTCCTGCTGAAACCTGGCACCACACTAGGGAATGAAGGGGGATAAGGTGGGTGGTTTGTTACCTCTCCCCTAACCCAAATGGGGTGCTCCCAGTTGGGCAAGAAACATCCCCAGGATAGTGTTTCCTCCACCCGTTAAGGAGGGGAATGCTCAGGAGATAGAGGAATTTGGGGCGATGCTCCTCAATTCATGGGGGGGATGCTCCTGGATACAGGGGGAGAATGCTCCTGTATCCATACTCATCTTCACCACCCATCACTCCCCTCCCACCAACTGCCTGCCAGTGATGCTCAGAGCTTCTGGGGTTTTGTTTTACAGCAGTTGAGGGAATTTTAGAGCAACACATTGAACGTGCTGAAATCCTTATAGGTTTTTTTTTATTTTGACATAAAAGCATCCCTTTCAGGAAGCAGCGGGGAGGGGAAAAGCCTTTTTCACTTGATATTTGTGCTTGCATTAGTGAAGACCACTTAACTAGTAGCTCATTGCTGCTTACGAAGAGTTATTTAATTGCCAGAACATTAAAAAAAAACAAACAAAAATCCAAACCACAAAAAAACAACTGCCTTGGCAATGAATGAACAGACCTTTATGGAGGGCTGGAAGTTCATGAATGAATCCCACTAGATTTTCAATGATGTGGGGTGACCAGACCTCAAGGATGAGTCTTAGGTAATCTGGGATACTTTTTTTTAGGAGACGATACCAGCACACAGCATAAATATGCCAGAACCTCTTTCATTTGTGGACTTCAGCTGTTGACTGGATGTCTAGTCAAAAAGACATGACAATATAAGGGTTGAGCTTGGATAAGTAGGCTCAGGCCTCCCTGCCAGCTGCCACCAAAGCCACTTTTCATGGTTGTTGGGACCCCAGCAGAGCCTGCCTGCTCCCACCTGCCTCCCTGATTCTGGCATCCACTGGGAAAAGAGGTGGGAAAAGCCAGTAGCATCACTTGGGCAGCAGAGGCAGAAGAGGAGGGAAAAAATGATGCAGAGATGCTTCCTGCAGTGATGGACATCTTTTTTCCCCCAAAAGGCTTTTTTGGTGGCAATGAGCATGGATCTGGGCAAATTAAGCAAATAGATGGATTTTGCCCCAAAACAACCCACTGTGTTCATCCTGTGCAACCTGGAGTCATGGCAGTGACCCACTATCCAACTCCCATCTCTGCCAGCTGCAAACTCACACAAAAAAACCAGATCCCAGGAAATTTGCAGCCACATCACCCAATGCTTTGGAATTCTTGTTTGAGTTAAAAGCATTGTTTTTTACGAGCTCCTTGGAGCAAACATCCCTTTCTAAATGCCTGGAAAACTCCCAGCTAACTGGGAATGTTCCCATATTCCAGCAAACAATGATAATGTTTAATGCTATAAACATCTGCACTATTATTTCATTAAGCATCCCTCCATTTGCTGCTATCACTAGGTTATCAGGATTTTCCATGGTTTCACAGAATCACAGAATCAATTAGGTTGGAAAAGACCTCTGCGATCATCAAGTCCAACCTATAACCAAACACCACCATGTCAACTAGACCGTGGCACTAAGTGCCATGTCTAGTCTTTCCTTAAACACTTCCAAGGACGATGACTCCACCACCTCCCTGGACAGCCCATTCCAATACCTATCACCTTTACTGTGAAGAATTTCTTTATAATATCCAACCTAAACATCCCCTGGCACATCTTGAGGCTATGTCCTCTCATCTGGTTGCTAGTTGCCTGGGAGAAGAGGCTGATGCCCACCTGGCTACAATCTCCTTTCAGGGAGTTGTAGAGAACGATAAGGTTCCCTCTGAGCCTCCTCCAGACCAAACACCCCCAGCTCCCTCAGCCACTCCTCATAGGACTTGTGCTCCAGACCCTTCACCAGCCTTGTTGCCCTTCTCTGGACAAGTTCGAGCACCTCAATGCCTTTTTTGTAGTGAGGGCCCCAGAACTGGACACAGCACTCCAAGCGTGGCATCACCAGTGCCAAGTACAGGGGGACAATCACTTCCCTGGTCCTGCTGGCCACACTATCTCTGATACAAGCCAGGAGGCCATTGGCCTTCTTGACCACCTGGGCACATGCTGTCTCATGTTCAGCCAGCTGTCGACCAGCACCCCCAGGTCCTTTTCTGCTGGGCCACTTTCCAGCCATTCTGCCCCCAGCCTGTCCCCAGCATGGGACTATTGTGGCTGAAGTGTAGGACATAGCACTTGGTCTTGTTAAACCTCATGCTGTTGGTCTCAGCCCATCTATCCAGGTCCCTCTGCAGGGCCTTCCTACCCTCCAGCAAACTGAGACCCCCTTCCAACTTGGTGTCATCCACAAATTTGCTAATGGTAGATTCGATCCCCTCATCCAGATCATCAATAAAGATATTAAACTGTACTGGGCCCAACACTGATCCCTGGGGGACACTGCTAGTGACTGGCCGCCAACTGGATGTGGCACCATTCACCACCACTCTCTGGACCCAGCTGTCCAGCCAGTTCTTAACCCAGTGAAGAGTGCACCTGTCCAAGCTGAGGGCTGCCAGCTTTTCCAGGAATATGCTATGGGAGACAGCTTTGCTGAAGTCCAGGTAGACAACATCCACAGCCTTCCCTTCATCCACCTGGTCATAAAAGGAGATCAGGTTGGTCAAGAAGGACCTGCCCCTCCTAAATCCATGCTGGCTGGGCCTGTTCCCTTGGTTGTCCTGTAGGTGCTGTGTGATCACACTCAAGATGATCTGCTCCATAACCTTGCTAGGCACTGAGGTCAGGATGACAGGCCTGTAGTTTCCTGGATCCTCCTTCCAGCCCTTCTTATGGATGGACATCACATTGGTCAGCTTCCAGTCATCTGGGACCTCCCCAGTTCGCCAGGACTGATGATAAATGGTGGAGAGTAGCTTGGCGAGCTCTTCTACCAGCTCCCTCATCACCCTAGGATAGATCTCATCTGGTCCCATAGACTTGTGAGCATCTAAGTGGCTCAGCAGGTCACTAACTGCTTCCTCCTGGATTGCAGGGGGTCTATTCTGCTCCCCATCCCTGTCTACCAGTTCAGGGGGCTGGTTGTCCTGAGGATAACCGGTCTTACTGTTGAAGACGGAGGCAAAGAAGGTGTTAAGTACCTCAGCCTTTTCCTCATCTTTGGTAACTATATTCCCCCCGTGTCCAATAAAGAATGGAGATTTTCCTTGGCCCTCCTTTTGTTATTAATGTATTTATAAAAACATTTTTTATTATCCTTTACAGAAGAGGCCAGATTAAGTTTTAATTGAGCTTTTGTCTCTAATTTTCCTTCTTCATGACCTAATGACATCCTTAAACACTAACACTTCCTGAGTTACCTGCCCCTTTTTCCAAAGGTGATACACCCTCTTTTTTTCCCTGAGTTCCTGCAAAAGCCACCTCAGGGCTCCAGCAGGCTTCCCTCAGCATATTGTGCAAGCTTATTTTGAGAGGGGAAAAAAAAAGGGAAAGGGAAAGGGACTGAAAGAAAAGTGACTGCTCTCAGGAATTTAGGGAATTAGTTGTATTGATCATTCATAGTTGGGTCTACAGAGAACAGACATCCGGAGCACAGCACAGTTCTGCACAGAGGGGAGAAATCAAGGCAATACCTTGATGCCCCCAAAGTCTTTGGGGTAACATTGCTTGGAAATTTGGTGCAGATGTTCATCACCAGTGATGCCCCAGCACAACCACATTATTCTTTTTTTTTCCCATATTTTTTATACCCTCCTGAATTTTCCTGAGGGGCTGACCTGACTTGACCAGTTACTTCCCAATACACCACCCAGTACGAGGTTGTGAGGCTTCCCACCACCTGCCTCAACCCTCACAAACATCAAATCCTGCCCAAAATCACTCAATAAAAGGCCACAGCCAGGATTTCTCTAGTGTTGAGTGTGCACATGCTGCCTGTGGGCTTGGAGCATCATCCTGCTCTGGGCAGAGATGCTGCAGAAACTGCTAACATCCATACAGAAATCCTGGAGGATGGGACACCAAAGCAATAACCACAAAAAATTAAAAGCTGCTGAAACCAAGGAAGTCCAGATGAAGATGGGTGTGGGAGATTCACACCATGGAAACACCAAAATTTATCAGTAATGGCTCCATGCTTGGTTCTCTCAAGCTGTGGCAGGAGGACTCATCTCCCATCAATTGGAAGTGGCAGGAAAATTCTGGTGTGGCTTTTCTCGACACATGAACACTTTTAAGATGATGAAACCATGTCATCTATACTTTTTCTTTCCAAGCTCCAGCAGTTTTATTAGGAGTTTGGGAAGAAAAAGTTATTTTTTTTTTCATTCAGGAAAAACCAAAACATTTTATCAAAATTGAATTTAAATAACAATAATAAAAAAAACTAACACAGGTTCCGTCCAGTTCTCAGCTCTCAGCCTTGTCCTGGTGCCAAGTTCATGAATGTAAAGGGGAAGTAGGCTGGGTCTCTTTTGTTTTGCTTGTTTTGTTTTGACATAGCTAAAGGTTTTCCTGTAATCAACGACCTTGAGAAGAAACATCAAGTTTAGCACACAGTGAGCTATCTCACCTGCTGGGACTACTCCCAGCCGATCAAGTCAAGAGCTATCTAAATCATCACTGATATCTGCAATAATAACAACTTGTCACTGAAAATGGGAATACAACTGTGTTCCTGATAAGGTTTTTGAATGTCTGTAATTGGATCTTTCCTCAATGATATTAGGATTAGACACAAAATAAATTATCCAATTGCAGAAGTGTTTCAAACTATGAATTTATATATATATATACATTTATAGATTTTTTTTAACAGCACACCTTTGACCCAATGCATCTTCTCATGCTCTTCCTAAACTTCTCACCATCTCACCCTCTCTTCTCCTTCATTCCTCTGTGATCCCTAGGGCTGGATTTCCCACCAAGCATAAACCCTGATGCAACACTCACCATGGTATCATCTACCCTGAACTACTAACAAAAGTCTCCTAATTTTCATAGAACCACTGAATGGTTTGGGTTGGAAGGGACCTTTAAAGGCCATCTAGTCAAGCCCCTCTGCCATGGGCAAGGACACCTTCCACTAGATCAGGATGCTCAGGTTTTGTGGTACCCTCACCTTGGCCACTTGTGCAGGTGACACTGCACACACAACCAATAATCCAACATGAACAGGTAAAGGCAACAGATAAATTACTGTAGATGTCCACCAAGAAATCATAGCACCAAAAGCAGATTGGTCTTATGGACCTCTCCTAGAAGGGCCAGGACCCAGATGGGAGCTCCTGGGGCAGCAAGGAGATCATAGAATCCTAGAACGGTTTGGGTTGGAAGGAAACATAAAGATCATCTAGTTCCAACCCCATGCCATGGGCAGGGACACCTTCCACTAGACCAGGTTGCTCAAAGCCCCATCCAACCTGGCCTTGAACGCTTCCGGCATGGGGGCATCTATCACCTCTCTGGGCAACCTGTGCCAGTACCTCACCACCCTCAAAATCAAGAACTTCTTCCCAATATCTAATCTAACCCTGCCCTCTGTCAGTTTGAAGCCATTCCCCCTTGTCCTGTCTCTCCATGCCCTTGACAAAAGTCCCTCTCCAGCTCTCTTGTAGCCCCTTTAGGTACTGGAAGGTGCTCTAAAGTCCCCCCGGCACCTTGTCTTCTCCAGGCTGAACAACCAACTCTCTCAGCCTGTCCTCTTAGGAGAGGTGCTCCAGCCCTCTGATTACCTTCATGGCCTCTTCTGGAATTGCTCCAACAGGTCCATGTCCTTCTTATGTTCCCAGGAGGCAGCTCTCTGCTGGAAAATGAATGCTGTGAGCACCACCAATGAAGAGAAGAACCTATGGTCCTTCCTCCTTTATCCATCAGCACATTGTGCTTAAAAACAGTTGACTGGACTGGTGTCAGTATGACGTGTCATTTGACTGGGGCCAAAGCTGAGACCAAGCTCAGTGCATCTCATGCCCGATAATCTCTCTTGGCTGACCTTAAGCAGCATTTGCGAGCCTGAGGCAGAGCCATGACTCCCATCTTCTCCTGCTTGTTGAGATGGAAGAGATGGAGACACAAACCCCAGAGCTTTTTATGGGTTTTTGCATGCTCTTCTGGACTGTTCTCAGGACAGTTCGTGGCACTCCAGTTGCAGTTTTGCCCCTCATGTTACTGGGAAGTGCTGGTTTTGCAGGATCTCAGGAAAAACACCTCCCTGAACTCTTACTCAAGAAGTGAACATCAAGACAAGGAAAACACCAAGCATGATGTGCAACCACACAGCTCATCAAAACAAGGAAAAACGGGCACAAAAAAGGAAATTTTACTTCCTTTCTAGTTTCTCAGATAATTTACAGGCTATTTGGGTGGGAGAACAAACAAAAAAAAAAACCCAAGAAAAATCCTTAAGGACAGATTTACAGGTATGCTTTAAAAAAACAAAGGAAAACCATTCAAATTAAAGGATATATCCTGCTGTAGAAAATGATCTTTGTGCCTTTAACAGAGTTTGTGGCAGCCCAGAGACACCTCCCATAGCAATATTTGCCCCAAACCTTTTATATCTCCCTACACACCAGGGCTAGACAGCGTCACCCCCCAGCTTCTGATGGCTGGGATGGTTTCTGAAAAGCTAATTTAGAGGATGGGATGGCCATTTGTTAAGCTCCTGTTGTTTGCAGAGAAAATAAACCCTTACCTACTGCAGGGATGCCACCACCCAAGGTGGCCCATGGGGCCCCTCCACCACACCAACACAAGAGCCCTCAAAGAGCTGAGGCAGTCAGTCACATCAACATATACTTAGGGAGTCTTTAATCTGTGGACTATTGACACGATAAACCCTAAGATCTCTTTAGGAGCTATTATAGCCCATTGTGTCAGTAGGTACTTATGGAGTCCTTAATCTGCAGATTGACAGGCTAGACCATAAATTTGTGTCTATGTCTAACTAGGCAGCTCTTATTACTCATCATAGACAGTAGTCATGCAGACTAAAGAGCCTTAAGATTATTTCCTAAATTTTTTAACAAGTTGTCCACCTAATCATTCAAATGGCTCCTTGCTCCAAGCAAAATCAGTCAACCTTGCATGAAAATAAATGTCCAACTGATTTCCCCCCAAGAATTCAGTTGGATGACATTTTCTAAAGACTAATATCCAGAAGCCAAGATGTTGCCAATGGATTTGTAACCTTGCAAGTCTGATGGGAACAAAGGGTATAAAATGTGGCAGAAGCCAACAGGGGAAGGAGTCTGGGATTTCCTGATATTTCTAGGGAAATGTTTCTTTGGTTCAGACACATGTTAGCGGCAACCTACAAGCTTGGGAGTGCACTGCTCAGTCCCCTTGTGACCCAACCAAGAACTTCCATCTCCTTTGCCACAGCTGGGAAACCCTCTTGTGAAATCAGGACAAACACAAGGTTGGGTTAGAGTGTGGGTAGAGATGACTGATCCTCTCAAGTTCCCACCCCAACTTGGTGGTACCTTGAGTCAACCTTCTCCCAACCTGGAACCCAGGCCTGACCTTTGAGGGTTAATTTAGGGATAGGATAATAATAGCAAGAAAATAAAGTGAGAAAGGGTCCTTGCAAACATGTTGTTGCAGACCTACAAAGCCTCACGAGTGGGCACCAGTATGGCAAATGCCAAGGCTGGCCCAGGAGGAATGTCCAAGCTTGAAAAATATGGGGTGATCGATGTCCCCTGCATCAAAGGATGATAAAGAAAGAGCCAAAGTGAAACCGTTGATTTCATGGAGTCCACCAAACCAGAAATTTGATTCATAAACATCTTATTAGCCACTGCTACTGTCTAATTATGGTGATTAATCAATTACCACAGCTAAAAACAACTTGAGAAGAGAAGAACCTCTTTTTTTGTGCCCATTATCTTTAAAAGCCAAGTAAGGCTGGAGCTACAAAGTGAGGCAGGGAATACACAGGCACACACCAAAAATGCCTGTCTGCCTGTCTCCAGTGGTTAGAGAGGAGCTGGCTGACTCCAGTTTCCTCCATACCAGGCTTTGGGCCTCCATCAGTCATGCAAATTATAGAGTATCATGCTGTCTGAAGGACAAATTTCAACTCAGCCCAGAGAAAAGCCTTAGAGGAAGGGTGGGGATAAAGTAGCCAGCCAAATCCATTCATAATATTTACAGTAAATGGGCTTCTTTGCTGTTGTTTAGTATACAGTCAGTCTAATTATTTTTGAAGTTTTCATTTAAAGAACCTTCTTTATCTGCATCTCCTTCTATTCCCCTCAAAGGTGTGGGTAAACTTTTCCCTTGTTTCAAAAAAGCAGTAGGACAGGAATCCCTTCCCCAAGCCTCAACATGGCAGTCAGGTGGGATAAAGGGATGATTCAAGAGGGGAGACCCTTCCAGAGGGTTGCTGCCAACATCCACAAGAATTTTTAAGATTCCTGGGCCACCCCGATAGGCACAAGGGCATGCAGATCCATGTGGAAAATCCCCAGAAATCCTATTTTGATGCTGAAGCCACAAGAAGCCACCAGGCCACACCAACCCTGGGGTCACAGCCCCCCTCAACACAGACACCAAGCTTGGGTTTAGAGGATGAAGACCTTAAAAAGCTTTTGAAATTAAAAATAAAGCTCCACTGTCACAAGGTTGCTTAGTACCCAGTGATGCCCTTGGGAGGGCAGGGATATAGTCCCTAGGAAAGCCACAGCTCTCCAGTGACAACATGTAGCCGTGTAGGTGGCAAGTTAAAAACCTTGTAAAGACCTTAATAAAAACTCAAGCAGAGCAGTCGAAGATTTCCAAACTGTCATGGTTATAGAGAAAAGGGGTGGAGTTTCTAGCACTGTTAAATTCCATACCACCCACATCATGGCGATGGCATGGTTTCAGCAGGAGGAAGCCAGGGCAGAAAGGTCATCATCTTCTGGGCTCAAGGGGAGGGGTGTTCAGGTTTTGGGGTCAGCCCCGCAGACCTAGCCCCTCTCTGCCACTGGCAGTCCCTTTCCCATTTCTCCAAGCCACGTTTTTTCTGGTTTGGTGCTGAAAGACAGCACTGGTGAGCCCAAAACACTGCTTTGAGAAAAAGAAAAGGGAAAGAGCAGCGGCAGTATGGAGCAGAGCCCAGCTAAGCTGTGTGGACCCCAAGCCGCAGCCACTGCAACTGCAGTAGCTGCCATAGCTGCAGCCAGAGCCCAAGCCACAGACAGAACCACCAAGCACTCCAATCCTGCTCCAGCAAAGTCAGGCCCAGGAGAAGGGTCCCCTGACCTGTTTCAGAGCCCTGTCAGGTCCCACCAGGTTTTGTCTTGTCCCTGTTTTTTCCATTGTTTTTGGCTGGGGTAAGAAAGTTAAGCTGCAAGCCTTCCCAACATACTACTTTTGTTTTCCCATATACCACGTGGCCCAGTGGAGGGCCAGTCACCATTTTGCCTTTGTCTGGGAAACCACACCAGGCGCTGTCTTCGAGAAGCATTTTTGTTTGTTCAGTGGTGAATACCCTTTTGTGGGTAAAACACTCTCTCTTTTGCACACTCTTTTATTAATATTTTTGTTGTTATTGCGATTTTTCAGTAAATTGTGATTCCATCTTATAATCTTTCCTAGTGTTTCCTCCACTATCAGAAGGGGGCGGGGGAAAAGAGACAGCTTGAGTGGATTTAATTTTCCCACTGGGTTTTAAACCAAAATACAAACTGATACCTAATACACAGATGTGTGTAAGGATTCCCCCCAAATGTGTTCCATGCACACACATGGCATCGCTGCCACTCTCATTTCAATACCGAAAAAAGTCTCTCTGCTCCATAAATCAATCAAGAATTCTCCCCAAAGACTGAAAACAGACATAAAAACGTGCTTCCCTACCACAGCAAAAAACGCCCACCTCCCCCATGCTGCTCCCTGTGAGGAGCATCCCTCACAGGGGTGTAAACACACGGTAAAAGCAGAGTTGGAACAAAAGTCCTTTTCATGCTTGTTGTGCCCTGATCTGTAACAATTATGAAAACTGTTTAGCTGGGCTGGCATTTGGAGCATTTACTGCATTCCTGCCAATAAATTCCAGTCCTGGATCTGATGAAAAGGGCTCCCCGCTGCCCCTTTCCCCTTCCCTCCCTTCCCTTCATTCCTCCTGGCTTTCTTTACAACCTAATACCCTGTTGATGCCGGGCCAGGGCCTACTTAGGGGGGAAAAACAACACCCAGTGCCAGACTGGAGACAGCATGCAGACTGAAAAAGTTAATCATTACTTGTCAGCCTTTATAATCTAATCACGCCTATTCCTAAGATCAGGCAGTGAAGCATGCTGGTGTACAGGCAGGGTCACCACCCAGGGATGGACCAATAGACAAACAGCATCAGCCCCTACCCAGGTAGGGAGCAAGCAAGGGATGGACAGACAGAATGGGCAGTGTTTGGATGGAGTTCACAAGCTTGACCATGCACACATCCCTCCCCTCGCCTCTCACTTTGCTCTGGATTAATAACGTGTAGCAATTATAGAGAATATTGCATTCAGTAACTAATTAACCCTCCCCATGCTCCAGCAGAGCTGGCACCCTCTCTTTGCAGATGGAGGCTGGCAGAGGTTTGCCCTGGGCTATAAATCAGGGCAGGTCGGCAGCACATGGATTAAGAAAGAAAAAAAACAACCCAAAAAGCTCCTTGTGGCTCACCCCACCCCACTTTTGGGTGCAGCGGCTGAGATGTGACCCAGGCATGGACTGTGCCACTGCCAGCCAGGGTGGCACCACCGAGACCCAGCAGCATCCTCCCATGGGGACAAAGATCAGGTAATTTGGGGTGTCACCAACACCCAGCAGCATCATCCTGCGGGAGCAAAGCCCCAGGGATGTGGGCATCATGAACACCCAGCAGCATCCTCCCACAGGGACAAAGCCCAGGGGATTTAGGGTCTCACCAACACCCAGCAGCATTCTCCCATGGGGACAAATCCCAGGGGATCTGGGGCTCAGCACTGCCATTCAGCAAACCCAGCACCAACCACACTGGCTGCTCCAGAAAATAACCTTAGTGCAACATCTCAGGTAAGCCAAGGCTTCATGCTCTTGACACCCAGGTTACATTTTCTATGCCTGGCTGTGACAAAGAACAGGAAAACTACGGGCCACTGTGTATGACATGGGTTTGTTCCTTATCATGAGCTAAAAAGTCTCAGCCTGGCTTACAAAGAAAATGAATTAATCAGTTCAAACACAGTGATGTAACTTCAGGGTCCCAACTTTTTTTCCAAATAAAACTCCTGTTATTTTATTCCTGCTCAAAGGATGATTTTATGGAGTTATTTACTCTGTCTGCTTTGCCTGGGGAGGTGCTGCCAGAGCCCAGACACAGGGTCATTGGCAGCTGTCCTGTGTGGGCAAGTAGGACCTCATCTTATTGTTTAATTTCTCAACTATTTTGTCATTTTCCCTGCTTTTCTACTCAAAACCTCACCTTGCACACTAACATGCAAACAGACATACAACCCCTCTGGTATTACTTTGCATCACTGGCAGTGATGCCCAGCAATTTTTAGCATCCATAAATTCAACCCATCGCTTTCCATCACTGAAAATCATTGGATCCAGAGCCAACTTCACTGGTTATAAAAGTGAAGGATGTTTGAACTTCCACCACCTCCCCAACACCTGAGTTTCTCCAACACAAAGCCAACTCTTATTGATGCAGATTTGGCAGCTCTACAAACAACATCTATTCAACCTATATATGTATTATATAGAATTCTATAAAAATATAAAATATATTCAATATACAATTAATATATTTAATATATTCAACCTATATATATAGAATATATTCATTATATACTGAATATACCCATATATTATATATAATTATATATATTGAATATATTTTTATATACATATATATATAGGCTGAATAGATTTTGTTGAATATATAACCATCCATAGTCTCATTCATTATGTACACATATAGGTACATATTTGCAACAAGGCTTAACAGCCCAAGTGCTTCTGAATTATTCATTTAATAGCAATATTTGCTGTCCTAGGTTACAATGTAAGATGTGCCCAAAAATATGTATTCTATCACCATCTTCATAAACTGTTAAAACCAGTGGGACAGTGTTCCCCCATCTCCTTTGTGACTCCTCCCTGATCAACTCCAGGGATATCTTCTGGTAATGGGCCAGGTATTGAAACCAGGTGGGGCAGAGTTCTTTATCTCTCCCATCCTCCCTCCAGGGGGATATCTTCTGTTAATGGGCCATCTAGTCTCACTGCATGACTGATAAAATTACATCATCCCATTGTGAGATGCTCCGTCCAGAGGGAGGAACCAAGCATTCCATCCTGGATATAATCTGAGATTTCAAACACCACAAGCAGCCTTTTTCCACTGGATTCCCAGAGGAAGACCAGACCCTTCTACACCACCACTGGACCTTCAGAGGAAGACCAGACCCTTCTATAGGATCACTGTTTCAACAGAACCATCACTCCAGGAGGACTGCAGCCACCATTTAATCGGACTGCTACCAATACCCTGACCATCAGGGGGTCAGGTTGTATTCTGACTCTGTCAGTGGGGTTTTTTTTAATATACTATTGCATTTATTTTACTTTTCCTATTAAATTGTATTTCTGACTTGGAGTCTTTCACTAGTTTGCTTTCAAACTAGTACATTTGCCTTTCCACCTGCTCAGGAATTCAGGGAAAAGGCAGGAAAGTCCATGAGAGCCAGGACTTTACCTCAAAGATAGCTCACCAAACCCCAGCACTCCACCAGGCATCTTACTTCATCCCTGAGGATGGGGCACATCCATCATTGCACATGGAGGAGCATCACCAAAAGCTCACCAGGCATTTTACTTCATCCCCAAGGGAGGATGAGGAAGGACCGCAGAGCCAAGTACTCGCCATTGCACATGGAGGAGCGTCACTGAAAACATCACCAGGATCTTCTGCAACCACCCCACTGGGCATCTTACTTCATCCTTGAAGGAGGATGAGGAAGGACCACAGAGCCAGGTACCTGCCATCACACATGGAGGAGCATCACTGAGACCTCCTGCAACCTCCTCACTGAGCATCTTACTTCATCCCTGAGGGAGGATGAGGATAGGCCACAGAGCCTGGTACTTGCCATCACACATGGAGGAGCATCACTGAGACCTCCTGCAACCTCCTCACTGAGCATCTTACTTCATCCCTGAGGGAGGATGAGGATAGGCCACAGAGCCTGGTACTTGCCATCACACATGGAGGAGCATCAGTGAGGGCATAATCAGGACCTCCTGCAACCACCTTACAGTGCTTTGGCATTGTCAGCACAACCCAACGGGGGAGCTGAAGCCAGGAAGTTTTTTATGCAGAGAGTTTAAAAGGGTAGAAAAGGGCTGAGCCAGCTCTTACAGGGTGGGGGTTTTTTCCCCTTGCAAGTTAAAACCAAGATAATGATACTGTGTCTGGACCAATTTGAAGGGCTGAGCAGCCAAACCAAAGTTAGTCTCACAGCCGAGAGCTTCCTAGGCCTCACAGTTTGGGAAAGAAAGCTGAGAAAAAGCATGAGAAAAAAAAAGATTCCTTGGGAAGCTGGAGCTCACACTCAAGCAAAGGCAATCCTGCTAGTCAAATATTTTTCTGACATAATAAAAATAAAATCAAGTACCGGAGCAGTCTCCCTTGGAAAAGCAGGGCCCATGGGATGTGTTTTTCCTCCTTTTTTCTCCTTTCTCCTCCTCCCCCAGCACTTTCTTTCACTGATAACTGTTTTCTTGTATTTTCTTTTTCTTGGCTCTTTCCTCATAAAAGACTGATGCAATTTCCTGTCTTGTCCCAAAGTTTCCTGTTAATTAACAGGGTGAAAGTTATCATCATGCATTTAAATGTCTACCTGAAAGAGAGGAGGGGAAAAAAACACAGGAAAAATAAAGAGAAAAGAAAAAAGAAAGGGGAGAGAAGGGCTGTCTGTTAGCAAGCACCATGTCACATCCCCAACAGCACAAAAAACTTTTTGGACCCAACAACTTGAGCCCATCAACAAAGACCCCCCCAGGGGTGGCTCTCACAGTAGGTCTGTGTACAGGGCATGCAAGCCCCCACTCTTCCCTGGATGAGAATGGAAAATCCCTGCAATGCTTGCCCAGAAAAGCTCTTTTCTTGCATTAGGAGGACAAGGAGGAAGAGAAGGAGGAGGAATGAAAAAATATTAAAATAAAATAAAATAAATTGCAGAGAAAGAGGCAGCTGGCAACACCCAAGATGTTGCTTTTATTAAAAGAAGTTAAAGAATAAAAACAAACAAACAAAAAACCCAGAACAAAGGGAATAATCCAAAGCAAGTGGACAGAAATCCTGGGAGCTGCTGAGCTCCTTCCCCTCCTTGACCTCAGCCCCATACAGGATCAGGCCACTCTCTCCTCTGTGCCTTCCTGTTCCTCAACAGCAACTGACTCAGCCAGTACCCCGGCAGCACCAAAGCCAAGCCAGCAGCCTTGGCACGCTGATGGGGGGTGAAAACAAAGCAATTTAGGCAAAAAAGTGAGGGTGGTTAGAACAGAGACCATGCCTCAGCGATTAATATCTCAGTGCTGAAAATAAACTGGAAAGGAAGCTCCTTTGTGACAGTA
>VXAZ01004170.1:2046-15562 GCA_013399875.1 Gymnorhina tibicen | reverse complement strand
GTCCCCTCTGACCCCCCGCCCGCTCTCCAACGAAGCCTTCTGCCAGTCCCCCGTCACCCCTCGCTTCCAATCCCCGGATCCCTACTCCCAGCCGCCCTCCCGGCCGCAGTCCCGGGACCCCTTCACCCCCCTGCACAAGCCCCCCCGTCCGCAGATGCCGGAGCCGGGGGTCAAGTCGGTGGGGGCGGCTGGCGGAGGTTTCGGGGGCACCCCTGCAGGCGACCCCCACGCCAAGGCGCCGGCCGGGCCTCAGCCGCCCTTCGCCCGCTCGCCCGGCGCCAGCGTGTTCCCGGGGAGCCAGCCCCCCATGCGCTTCACCTTCCCCCCGGCCGTCTCGGAGCCGCTCAAGGGCTCCCCGTCCCACCAGCCCCACGGGATCAACAGCCATTACGGCTCTGGGAAGCCCCAGAGCTCGGCCTACGCCTCGTCCCCCAGCTTCCACCAGGCCAGCAGCCCGCTGGGCCCCGGCACTGCTGCCCCCGACTCCTACAGCCTCTCGCCCCTGCGGCCCCCGTCGGTGCTGCCGCCGCAGCCCCCGGCCCCCCCGCAGCAGCAGGACCCTTCTGGAGCCTTCCTGCCCCGCGCCGCGCTGGGCCTGACGGCCGACAAGAGGGAGGAGGTGGCCGCGGGGCTCTCGGCACCCCCAAACCGGGACCTGGCGGAGCTGCCTGGCAGCCAGGACGGGGCTCTCGGCACCGTGAGCCAGTCGGAGCTGGAGAAGCAGCGGCAGGTGAGGCCTCTCCTGGCATCCAGCTGTATCCATTCGGGTTTGGGGGAGAATGAAAGGGAAAAACTGGGATTGCGGAGGCGTCGACGGCCACTCCACGTGTGGTTTGTCTTGCCGGTTTTGCTCCCGTTGCCACTCCGGGCTCTTAACACTCGATTTTTCTCAGCGCCAGCGGCTCCGGGAGCTGCTCATTCGCCAGCAGATCCAGCGGAACAGCCTTCGGCAGGAGAAGGAGAGCGCGGCCGCTGCCGCCTCCTCCTCGCCGGCTGGCTGGGCCCCGGAGGCCGGCGGGCAGAGCTTCGAGCTGAGCCGGGGCATGGCCCCGTACCAACCGGCACAGGTGGGAGAGCTGGGGCACGGTGTGCACGGGCGGGGACGCCGCTGATGGAGGGGTGACTCCTTTTTCCTTCCTTCCTGCTTCCAGGACAAGGGTCTCCTCGGGACTCTGGCCACGGCAGCTGGGGCTGGGAAGCTGCCCGGCTCCGTCATGGTGCAGGCGGCGTTCGCGCAGGACGAGCGGCTCTCCCGGCCCCCGCCGGCGGCCACGCCAGCCATGCTGGACATCAGCGGGCGGTGGGTGCCCCGTGACCGGGCGATGGGCTCGGCGTGCGCGGGTGGGAGCCAACGGGGATCACCCCGGGAGCACGGGTACCCCCAGCTTGTGGGGATTGCTGCGGAGGGATGGGGTAGCTGGGGGTTTCTGGGTGCTCGGCGCAGCCCGAGGGGGACGGGATGCGGTGCGTCGGGGCCGTACCGAGCTGGTGCCAACACCGCGGTGTCTTCCAGGGCGGCAGTGGGGCCCCCCCAGGCCTTCTACCCCCGTGGGGTCTTCCCGTCGCCGTCCCCGCAGCAGCAGCAGCACCTCTGGCAGCAGCAGCAGCAACAGGCAGCNGGGACCCCCATGGGCAGCCTGGGCCCCCGCCTGCCCGCCCCTGCCGAGGCCGTGCCCCCCTCACCGGCTGCCCTGGGCGCTCCCTTCATCGAGCTGCGGCACAACGTGCAGAAGGGACCCGGGGGGGTCGTGGGGTCTCCCTTTGCTCCCCAGGCACCCCGGCCTCGCTTCTTCCTGCCCGGGGAGGAAGGCACCCCCCAGGCCCTGTGCACCCCCGTCATGCCCATGCAGGCGCTGCCGTCCCAGAAGGTTCCGGCACCGCTGCCGCCCGCGTCCCCGCAGGGAGCCGAGATGGGCAACAGCCACCAGCAGCCCCACGCCAAGGCGGCCCCGCCGCTGCCGGCCCCCACCCTGGAGCTGCAGCACGTCCCCCCGCGCCCGCTGTCCTCGGGTGCTGCCCTCCGCCCTGAGGGTCCCAAGGATGGCCCTGGTCCGGACCCTGCGCCGGCCCCAGGGAAGAGCCACCTGAGCCTGGAGGGGGGGCGGCTGCCCTGCGAGGTGCCCGTGGAGCCTGATTTGGATGACGACTTTGGCTCCCACAAGGACTTGGAAGACGATGACGATTTGGCCAACCTTAGCCTGGATCCAGATGTGGCCAAAGGGGACGATGACTTGGACAACTTGGACAGCCTGGAGACGGCAGACCCCCACCTCGATGACCTGCTGAACGGTGACGAGTTCGACCTGCTGGCCTACACTGACCCCGAGCTGGACACTGGTGACAAGAAGGACATCTTCAACGAGCACCTGCGCCTGGTCGAGTCGGCCAACGAGAAGGCTGAGCGCGAAGCCCAGCTCAAGACGGAACCGCCAGCGCCCGCCTTGAAGCTCCCCGACCCTGGGGACAGCAAAGATGTGACCCCATCTGCAGAGGATCAGGAGGTGCCCAAGGAAGGACTGGTGTCTGGGATGGGCTTGGGACTCTCTGCTTGCCCCACGGGCACCGTGCTGGCCCCCGACCCGGCTTTCAAGGCTCAGGGTACGGAGGCCAAGGCCGGCTCGCTGCCCACCGACGTCAAGCCCAAGCTGGAGGACGGCTGCCTGAAGACCTCGCCCTGCCAGTTCACGGCCACCGGCCCCGAGCGCCTCCCGGGGCCGGTCAAGTCAGAAGCACTGCAGGGCACGGATAAAATCTCTGCCTCCCTGGGGCTGAGCGTCAAACCTGGCCAGACCCTCCTGAGCTCCAGCACCGGCCCCGCTCGCCTCGGCCTGACTCAGTTCTCCAACAGTGGCCACACTGGCGTCCCCGTGCTGGAGAAGGACCCCTACACCGGCCCTGGCCGTGGGCTTGCAGCTGCCCAGCTGGGTGGCCAGAGCAACCCTTTGCTGGAGAAGTTCGAGCTGGACAGCGGAGCCTTGGGGCTGGGCAGCGCCCGGCACTCGCCGGCAGATGACTTGGACAAGATGGAGAGCTCGTTGGTGGCCAGCGAGCTGCCGCTGCTCATCGAGGACCTCCTGGAGCATGAGAAGAAGGAGCTGCAGAAGAAGCAGCAGATGTCGGCCCACCTGCCCCGTGGCACCCCCCACCTCCCGGCCCCGGGACACCCCATGCTGCACACGGGGGCCTCCGGGCAGCCTCCCGAGGGGCAGCCGCCTCGTCTGGGCACCCCACAGACGCCCCTCCAGCTGGGGCTGGTGGCCCGGCCGCCACTGCTGCCGCCGCAGCCCCCTCGGCTCAACGCACCCCAGCAGGGCCCGGCTCTGGCCCCCCACATGGGCATGGGCTCTGGGCAGCCCCACGTGCTGTCATCCCCCCACGGGGTGCAGGTGGCCCTGGGGCAGCCGCAGCAGAGCCAGCAGCAGGTGCTGGTGCAGAAGCCGATGGCCGGGGTGCAGCCTCCCGCCCTGGGCCTGAAGCCCCCCCAGCTCGTCATGCAGCAGCAGTTGGCCAACAGCTTCTTCCCGGACACAGGTAGGGGCTGGGGGTGGCTGTTTTGGGGGAGCACGGGGCCCTTCTGGTTGGGGGGCGTAGGGCTGAACATGCTGTGCTCTCTGTCCCAGCAGACCTGGACAAGTTTGCGGCTGAGGACATCATGGACCCCATTGCAAAGGCCAAGATGGTGGCGCTGAAGGGCATCAAGAAGGTGATGGCTCAGGGCAGCATCGGGGTGGCCCCAGGCATGAACAGGTAACAGAAAGGGGGGCACAGGGTGGGGCAGGCAGGTTGCCTTGGCTCTGGCTCACACCCCATCTCTGTGTGTGTCCCCCAAAGGCAACAGGTTTCCCTGCTGGCCCAGCGGCTCTCGGGGGGCCCAGCTGTCTCCGAGATGCAGAACCACTTACTGGCAGGGAGCGGGCAGGTGAGTGGGGTGTCCAGAGGGGCTGCAGGGGTCTCTTGGGGCTGCCAGGCCAGAACTGCTCTGGCCAGTGGTTTTGTGGCTCTCTGAGAGGGTGGCGGCTTTGGGGAGAGGACAGAAATCCACAGCGTGTGTCCCTACCGCTGCCCTTCCTGCCAGGAGCGGAGCGGCACCGACCCGACCCAGGCTCGCCCCAACCCACCCACCTTCGCACAGGGCGTCATCAGTGAGTACTGACACAGCAGGGATGGGGTTCACCCTGCCCCTGGGGGCCGGGGTCCCCACTGACCTGGGGTCCCCGCTGACCCGAGCCCTCTCCCCATCCCACAGACGAGGCCGACCAGCGGCAGTACGAGGAGTGGCTGTTCCACACGCAGCAGCTGCTGCAGATGCAGCTGAAGGTGCTGGAGGAGCAGATCGGGGCGCACCGCAAGTCCCGCAAGGCGCTGTGCGCCAAGCAGCGCACGGCCAAGAAAGCCGGGCGGGAGTTCCCCGAGGCCGACGCCGAGAAGCTGAAGCTGGTGACGGAGCAGCAGAGCAAGATCCAGAAGCAGCTGGACCAGGTAGGAGCCTGCGTGTGGGTGGGCACCTCGTCCCTGTGGTGCAAACGTGATGTCCCCGGTGCTAATGCCGTGCCGTTCGTGGTGCAAAAGCGATGTCCCTGGCACGACACCGTGCCCGCCCCAGGGCTCATGCCTCGCTATTCCCGACTTTAACGCTGTGCCATCCCCGGTGCAGATGTGATGTCCTCAGCGTAAACGTGCCATTCCTGGCACTGGTGCCATGCCATTCCTGGCTCTACCGCCCCGCTGTCCCCAGCACTAATGCTGTGCCGGTCCTGGTGTTAATTCCCTGCTGTCCCTGGCACTAACGCTGTGCCATTCCCGGTGCTAATGTCCCACTGTTCCCGGTGCTAATGCCCTGCTGTTCCTGGCACTATTGCTCTGCCATTCCCAGCACTAAAGCCCTGGTGTCTGCAGCACTAATGCTGTGCCATTCCCAGTGCTGATGCCTCACTGTCCCTGGCAGTAAAGCCATGCCATTCCCAGTGCTGAGGCTGGGCCATTTCTGGCACTGCTACCTGCCATTCCCAGTGCTGATGCCCCACTGTCCCGGGTACTAATGCTGTGCCATTCCCAGTGCTGATGCCCCACTGTCCCCAGTGCTAAGTCTGTGTTGTCCTCCCTGTCCCTCTCACTAATGCCATGCCGTTCCTGGCACTAAAACCCTGCCATTCCTGGCACTGACACCCCGCCGTCCCCGTCAGGTGCGGAAGCAGCAGAAGGAGCACACCAACCTCATGGCTGAGTACCGCAACAAGCAGCAGCAGCAGCACCAGCACCAGGCCTCGGCCGTGATGGCCCTGAGCCCCTCGCAGAGCCCCCGCCTCATGTCCAAGCTCCCGGGGCAGCTCCTCTCGGCCCACGGCGTGCAGCAGCCCGGGGGGGCCGTGGTGGGAGCGCAGGGCCTGGGGCAGCAGCCGGGGCAGCCCGGGGGGCTGCGCCTGCCCCAGGGCGGCGTGTCCATGGCCGTGCAGCAGGGCCTGTCCTTCATGGGGCAGCAGCCCGTGGGGAACGCCCCGGGACCCGGCTCCTCCGGCGCCTTCTTCAGCGGGAACCCCGCGCTGCGCGGGCTGGCCGCCGACAGCCGCCTGATGCAGGAGCGGCAGCTCCAGAGGATGCAGCTGGCACAGAAACTGCAGCAGCAGAACATGCTGGGACAGGTGTCACTGCAGCAGCAGCCGGGTGTGATGGGACAGACGTCGATGCAGCAGCCGGGTGTGATGGGACAGGTGTCTCTGCAGCAGCCGGGTGTGATGGGACAGGCAGCCATGCAGCAACAGGGCGTGCTGGGACAGACGTCACTGCAGCAGCCGGGCGTGATGGGACAGGCAGCCATGCAGCAATCAGGTGTGATGGGACAGACGTCGCTGCAGCAATCAGGTGTCATGGCACAAGCGTCGATGCAGCAACAGGGCGTGATGGGTCAAACCTCCATGCAGCAGCCGGGTGTGATGGGACAGGCATCGCTGCAGCAGCCGGGTGTGATGGCGCAGGCGTCCATGCAGCAGTCAGGTGTGATGGGACAGACGTCGCTGCAGCAATCAGGTGTCATGGCACAAGCGTCGATGCAGCAGCAGGGCGTGATGGGTCAGGTGTCCATGCAACAGCCGGGTGTGATAGGACAGAGCTCGATGCAGCCACAGAGCATCATGGCCCAGACGTCCATGCAGCAGCCAGGTGTGATGGGACAAGCTTCAATGCAACAGGCAGGTGTGCTGGCCCAGACGTCGCTGCAGCAGCCAGGCATGATGGGCCAGGCATCCATGCAGCAGCCGGCTGTGCTGGGCCAGGCCCCGATGCAGCCGACAGCCGTGCCAGGGCAGCCCGGCCTGCTCGGGCAGCAGCAGCAGCAGCCCCCGGCCCCACAGCCCGGCGCTGGGGCTCAGCCCATGGTGCCGAAGCAGCCGGGGCTGCTGGGCAGCCAGCAGAGCCTCCTGGTGCAGCAGCTCTCGCCCCAGCAGCAGCCGGGCGCGCTGGGCCACGCGCCAGGGCTGCAGCACCAGCCCGTGCTGGGCCACCCCCCGCCCCAGCGCCAGGTCGTCCTGGCCCCCCACCAGCAGCGGGTGCTGGGCTCGCCCCAGCTGACGCCGCAGACTCCGGGGATGCTGAGCCACCGGCTCGTGCTATCCCAGCAGCTGGGGCAGTCTCGGGCACTGCTGGCCCCGCAGCAGCAGCAGCAGCAGAACTCGGCGGCTGCCCAGCCAGGTCTCCTGGGGCTGGGCCAGGGGCAGCCCTCGATCCAGCACTTTCCGCAGCACGGGGCGGGGGGCCAGGCCCCCTCTGTGCTGCACCTGAGTCAGGGAATGCAGCCGGCCCCGGCGGTCCTGGCTGCCAAGGACCAGCCCGCGGGGATGGACAGCAGCACCCTGCACGCTGAGGGCGGTGAGAGCGGGGGGCAGCTGCACGGGGAGCAGCAGGGAGCCCTCAACCCCCCGGGGCTGGGGGGCCCGGAGCCCCCGGCCCCCAAGCACCAGGCTGAGCTGGGGCAGGGCCAGCAGCTCCTCTTGACCTCCCCGCAGCCGGGTGCCCTGCGGGCAGCCCCCGGGCAGCCAGGCGCCCTACTCGCCCCACCGCTGCCGAGCCCTGGAGCTGTGCACCCCGAGCTGTCCCAGCAGCACGGGGACACGGCCGGGGTGGCGGAGCAACCGCTGGGCTGTGGGACGGGCCCGGCACAGGCCATGGTGCCGGCACCGCGGCCCCCAGAGCAGCCGGGCAAGGGGCTGGTAGGGGCCCTGCCAGGGCAGCCGCAGCCCCCGCGGCTCCAGAGCCCCGTTCAGCACAAAGTAGGGCCGGCGGCGGGCACGGCCGCTCTCCCCCCGGGTTTCCTGGGGCAGGTGCCGGGGCCGGTGATGGGCCAGATCCGGGCGCAGCTCCAGGGTGTCCTGGCTAAGAACCCGCAGCTGCGGCATCTGACGCCGCAGCAGCAGCAGCAGCTCCAGGCCCTCCTGGTGCAGCGGCACCAGCAGAGCCTGCTGCAGCAGAACCAGGCGCTAAGGACCCCTGGCCCCTTCCCCGGGCAGGCCCCGGACTACAGCTTGCCTGCCACCCGCCAGCCCCCTCGTCCCATGGGTTCCCTTTTCCAGCCCCGGCCGGGTGCCCCAGCAGAGGCACAGAGCAGCTCTGCCACCGAGCCGGGGCGGGCGCTGCCAGGGCAGCCCCCCCAGCAGCCCCTGGCTGAGCTGGTTCAGGCAGCCCTGGCTGCCCGTGGCCCCCAGCCCGGCCTCATCCGCCTCCCCACGCCACCAGCCCCCTCGCCCCTGGGCTGTGCCCCCCAGCACCTGGCCAGCCCCGAGCAGAGCCCCCAAGAGCCAAAGAAGACGTCACCGGGAATCCCGGCCTTGGCCCCCAGCCCTGCGGCGCCCACGGAGCCAGGGCTGACCCCCACGCCCCGCGGTGCCCTCCCTGACCCGGCACACGGCCCCTGGGACCCCGAGGCGCCTGGGGTGGACCCAGCCGACCCTGGTGAGACCCACATCAATGGGGCTGTGCCAGAGGGGGCCCCTGCAGCAGGCGAAGCCCCCCAGGTGTTGGTGAAGCAGGAGCCGAAGGAAGAGGCGGCAGTAGTGGCACAGTGTGAGCTGGGTGGAGATGAGACAGCGAAACCAGAGGCCAACGGGGACCCTGGGGACAGCCAAGCCAACAGCCTGCTGGCCCCGGGTGGGCGCTCCGAGGCCGGGCACCTGCTGCTGCAGAAGCTACTGCGGGCCAAGAACGTGCAGCTCTCAGCGCAGAGCCCAGGCGAGCTCAATGGGCACATGGAGAACCGGAGCACCGGGACAGAGCCACGGCCGCAGTCCCTGCTGCTGGGCCGGGAGGTGAGCAGGACAGGCTGGGTTGGGGGCGCGATGGGCGAGGGGCTGCGCTGGCACGACTCACGCCCCCTTCTCCCTCCCCAGGACCCCTCCATCGCCAGGAAGCCGGCACCCACCAAGCCTAAGCGGGTGCAGAAAGGCAACGAGCGGATCCCAGCATCCCGCAAGAAGCTGCGGAAGGATGAGGGGCTGCGTCCTGGCGAGGCCCTCATGAAGCAGCTGAAGCAGGTATGGCTGCGGGCCAGGGCGTGGCAGGGGGCTGCCTTTGCCCCTGTCCCTCCCTCACCGCTCTGTCCCCAGGAGCTGTCGCTGCTGCCGCTGACGGAGCCGACCATCATGGCCAACTTCAGCCTCTTCGCGCCCTTCGGCAGCAGCCCCATCAACGGGAAGAGCCAGCTGCGGGGCGCCTTCGGCAGCGCCGTGCTCGACAGCGTCCCCGACTACTACTCCCAGCTGCTCACCAAGGTGAGAGGGGGGTTGTTCCCTGGTGTCCCCCTTATCCGGGGGTACCGGACCATCCTGCTGTTCTCACCCCACCGTCTCCCCCCAGAACAACCTCAGCAACCCACCCACGCCACCCTCCTCGCTGCCCCCCACACCCCCTCCCTCCGTGCAGCAGAAGATGGTGAACGGTGTCACAGCCCCTGAAGATCTGGGGGAGCAGCCCAAGGACGCCGACCCGGCCCGCGAGCCCCACGGCCAGAAAGGTGAGCCTGGCTGGCACGGGGGTGGCACAGAGTCCCTGCTGCCGCCTGTCACCCCCCCTCCCCCCGCCCTGTGACACCCATCCCTTCTGTGCAGATGCACCGGCCGTGGAGGTGAAGAGCCTGGACCTGCTGGCAGCACTGCCCACCCCTCCGCACAACCAGACCGAGGACGTCAGGTGAGACCCGCTCTGTGGTGACCCCCCACAAGTGGCACCAGCCCTCCGTAGGTGACGCCAGCCCCTGACATGTCCATCCCCACAGGATGGAGAGCGACGACGAGAGCGACTCCCCCGACAGCATCGTCCCTGCTTCATCCCCCGAGAGCGTCCTGGGCGAGGAGCTGCTCCGCTTCCCGCTTCTCAGCGAGGCCAAGCCAGAGCTGGAGGAGCGTGTGCTGTCCCCCATCATCCCCATCATCCCCCGGGCCAGTATCCCAGGTGGGATGGGCTGGAGGGGTGTGTGGATCAGGGCAGGAGTGGTCTGTGGTCCACGTGGACTGGGCAGAGGGGGGTCTGTGGGACGTGCAGCACAGGGAGAGGGTCTGGAGCATGGGTGTCAGGCAGGAAGGGATATGGATGGGGCAGGAGGGGATTCCCGGTCTAGGAGGGGTTTGAGGGAGCCAGGGGAAGGGTCCTTGGGAAGCGTGGGCTGTGAGGGAAAGGGATCTGCAGGGTGCAGGATTCCGTGCAGGGACCTGGGGCGGCTGGGCGGGCTCACGGGTGGCAGTCGGTGGGGCTGGGTCTGCACAGTTCTGAGCCTGGCCCTGGCTCCCCTCTCCCCACACCAGTGTTCCCCGACACAAAGCCCTATGAGGTCGCAGAGCCCTTTGGGGCTCCCCCAGGGAAGGTGGGGGCAGCAGGCCCAGGAGCCCCGTGGGAGAAGGGCAAGAGCAGCGAGGTCTCCGTGATGCTGACGGTGTCTGCAGCAGCTGCCAAGGTGAGCGAGGGGATGGGGGTGGTTCAAGACCCTTGGGGTCCCAGCAGTGACCCAACACAGTGGCACCTGAGGCGCCCTGGGCCCATCCTGCCCTCCTCTCACGTAGAACCTCAACGGGGTGATGGTGGCCATGGCCGAGCTGCTGAGCATGAAGATCCCCAGCTCCTATGAGGTGCTGTTCCCCGACGGCCCCGTGCGAGCAGCCGTGGTCGAGGCCAAGAAGGTGGAGACCGATATGGCCGGTGAGTGTTCCCCTTGTCCCCGTGGCCGCCCGTGTCCCCGGGCTGGGACCCCCGTGACAGGCTGTCCATGCCTCTCCCAGGAATGCTCGGAGGGAAGGAGAAGGCGCTGGCCGGGAAGGTGCCGGACAGCAGCTCCGAGTGGCTGAAGCAGTTCGACGCGGTGCTGCCGGGGTACAGCCTCAAGGGCGAGCTGGACCTCCTGACGCTGCTCAGACAGGTCAGCGGCGTGCGGGGATCCCCCCGGGGCCAGGAGCCTGCGAGGGGGGCACTGGGGTACCCATAGGGCTGGGGCTATGTGGGGGTACAGGAGCGAGGGCTCTTTGGTGCGTGGTGGTCCCTGTGGGTCACCTCGTGATTGCAGGGAGTTTTTTGGGGGGCCAGGTCTCCCCATGGGGTGGTGCTGAGTCTCCCAGGAAGGAGTCCAGGAGGTCCTTGCAGGGTTGGGGGCATATGGGGTGCTGAGGGGTCCTTGCAGGGCCAAGGACCCCTCCTTGCAATGCGTGGGGAGGTTGGGGGTCCCCAACCCTGCAATGCTCTGACCCGTGTCCCCCTCCCCGCGCCACAGGAGAGCCCTGCGCCTGAGAAGACCCTTCACCACTGCTACGTCAACAACGTCTCCAACCTGGACGTGCGGCAGCTCTCTGTCCTGCCCCAGGAGCCCTCGCCCCCGCTGTCCCCCTCCGCTCCCTCCCCATCCANCCCCGCTGTCCCCCTCCGTTCCCTCCCCATCCAGCCCCGCTGAGCCCACCAGGGTCCCCGACCCCGAGGCGCCCCACGAGGCGGCCCCAGCCCCGTTGTCGCCGCTGCCGCCGGCCCCCTCGCCCGCCCCGCAGGAGGAAGGGGCCGCAGCCGCCCACTCGCCGCCCCGTTTCAAGCCGCGCTCGCGGCCTCCGGAGGACGGGGACGAGGCGAGGCCGCGGCTGAAGAAGTGGAAGGGGGTGCGCTGGAAACGGCTGCGCTTCCTCGTCACCATCCAGAAAGGGGGGGCCAAGCGCGACGGCGACAAGGAGATCGCCGAGTTCATCGACAAGCTGGGCACCACGCTGCGCCCCGAGAAGGTGCCGCAGGACCTGCGCAAGTGCTGCTTCTGTCACGAGGAGGGCGACGGGGCCACGGACGGGCCGGCCCGCCTGCTCAACCTCGACCTCGACCTCTGGGTCCACCTGAACTGCGCCCTGTGGTCCACCGAGGTGTATGAGACGCAGGGAGGGGCCCTGATCAACGTGGAGGTGGCCCTGCACCGCGGGCTGCTCACCAAGTGCTCCCTGTGCCAGAAAACCGGTGCCACCAACAGCTGCAACCGCATCCGCTGCCCCAGCGTGTACCACTTCGCCTGCGCCATCCGCGCCAAGTGCATGTTCTTCAAGGACAAGACCATGCTGTGCCCCCTGCACAAGCTGAAGGGGCCCTGCGAGCAGGAGCTCAGCAGCTTCACCGTGTTCCGCCGCGTCTACATCGAGCGGGACGAGGTGAAGCAGATCGCCAGCATCATCCAGCGCGGGGAGCGGCTCCACATGTTCCGCGTGGGCGGCTTGGTCTTCCACGCCATCGGGCAGCTGCTGCCCCACCAGATGGCCGATTTCCACAGCGTCACGGCCCTCTACCCCGTGGGCTACGAGGCCACGCGCATCTACTGGAGCCTGCGGACCAACAACCGCCGCTGCTGCTACCGCTGCACCATCTGCGAGAACAACGGGCGCCCCGAGTTCGTCGTGCAGGTCATCGAGCAGGGCCTGGAGGATCTTGTCTTCTCTGACTCCTCGCCACAAGGTAAGGAGTTGGGAGATGCCAGCGTCCGGCCTGTGTCCCAGTGGCTGAGCCACACCAGAACACACTAGACGGTGGGGCGGTGGAAGGTGGCTTGAGGTCCCCACTGGGTCCTCATCTCCAACCCGTGGCACTCGGTGCTCTGCTCGGGTGACAAGGTGGTGATTGGTCACTTGGACTCGATGATCTTGGAGGTCTTTCCCAGCCTCGTTAATTCTGTGGTTCTCCCTTCCCTTGGCAGCTGTCTGGAACCGGATCATCGAGCCAGTGGCGATGATGAGGAAGGAGGCTGACATGCTGCGGCTCTTCCCCGAGTACCTGAAGGGCGAGGAGCTCTTCGGCCTCACGGTGCACGCGGTGCTGCGCATCGCCGAGTCGGTGGGTCCCGGGGCGGGTGGGGGTCTCTCCTCCGTACTGGGGATCCACCCTGCTGGGGAAGAGCCCGGTGGCTGTGCTGGTGCCGCCTCTCCACCCCCGGTCCTTCCGTGTCCCCCCCTCTGCAGCTGCCGGGCGTCGAGAGCTGCCAGAACTACCTGTTCCGCTACGGGCGCCATCCCCTGATGGAGCTGCCGCTGATGATCAATCCCACCGGCTGCGCCCGCTCCGAGCCCAAGATCCTCACCCACTACAAGCGGTAAGCGGGGCTGGAATTCACTGGCGGAGCCGGGATCCGCCGGGAGAGCTGGGATCTCTGGAGATCCCTCAGCTCTAACCCCTCTCGTTCCCCCCTGGAAGGCCCCACACCCTGAACAGCACAAGCATGTCCAAGGCCTACCAGAGCACGTTCACGGGCGAGACCAACACGCCGTACAGCAAGCAGTTCGTGCACTCCAAGTCCTCCCAGTACCGGCGCCTGAAGACGGAGTGGAAGAACAACGTGTACCTGGCGCGGTCCCGCATCCAGGGGCTGGGGCTCTACGCGGCCAAGGACATCGAGAAGCACACGATGGTCATCGAGTACATCGGCACCATCATCCGCAATGAGGTGGCCAACCGCCGGGAGAAGATCTACGAGGAGCAGGTGGGGCTCTGGTGGGATGCTGGGGGACGTGTGGGGGCTCAGGCAAGACGTGGAGGGACTCGGGTGGCGTGTTGGGGGCTCTGGTGGAACGTGGAGGGACTTCGAGAAGGACATGGGGGAGTCATATGGGATGCTGGGGACTCGGGTGGGATGTGGGTGGACCTGGGTGGGATGCTGGAGGCTCTGGCAGGACATGGGGGGACTCAGGCGCGATGTGAAGGGACCTGGGAGGGGTATTAAGGGTTCTTGTGGGACATGGAGGGTCTGAGGTGGGATGTTGGGAGCTCTGGTGGGACATGGAGCGACTCAGGTGGGACATGGAGGGACTCGTATGGGATTTGAGGGTCTCCAGTGGGACGTGGGGTGGCGGACGTCGACTCAGGTGGGATATGGGGACCTCAACCCCCTCTCCTCCTCCACGGCAGAACCGCGGCATTTACATGTTCCGCATCAACAACGAGCACGTCATTGACGCCACGCTGACGGGGGGCCCGGCCAGGTGAGCACGGGGGGGGCTTTGGGGTGGTGGGACCCCCCCAGACGGGGCCACGA